>BJFM01000358.1:80844-107634 GCA_016586285.1 Arothron firmamentum
AAAAAAAAAGGAGGTAGCGCTCGTTAATAAGCGGTCGTTGGAGTCGTTAATCACCGACAGGTGGCAGTAAAATGCAGCAGAGTGTGTGTGAGTTGGGAGAATTTTCAATTTCAAACAATTTTCCCAAGAATCATGTAGAATCCAAAAGGTGTAGATTATCACATAACTGTTGTCATAGATATGCAGATGCTGGCAGGACCGGCTCTTTGCACAGGCAGCATAGGTGGCTTCCTTCCTTTATTAATGGGATGGTTTAAAAAAAAAAAAAAAACAGTCCCGATTGGGGTCATTTCCTCACACTCTACCTTTTAAAAATGAAGAAACACAAAAAAAAAAAAAATACAAAAATCTGTATTCCTGGGCAGGTATGATGATGCCATAGATGCCTCTGCAGCAAGAAAGTCCAAATGAGTTCAGTTTAAAATCTGGTTTTATTGTTAACTAAGTATTTGTTATTGCTATATATGTGATTCAGTGGCATTTTAGTTGTTATTTCTCTTTGTTCTATAAATGTTTAATAGTGCCATAGAGCTGTTGTTCATTTCTCGGCACAAAAATGGCTAGAGCTCGGTCCAAGTCTCTTTTTATTTTAGAGCTAATGCATCTTACGCTCCTTTATTTTCAAGAAAATGGAGAACTACACGTGTGGGTTACCTTTTTGAGTTTATTGCTGCATACAGGGAAGTGTGTCAACTCTGGCAGACATAGAGTATTTTCTGATGCGTGCAGGTTATAATGGCACATTTTCACAGGAAAAAAGTCAGCTATAAAGAAGAGAAGTGTGCTTGTCTACTTTCATCATCGCCTCTAAACAAACATGACAAAGGGAAATGCTTTCAGCAGAAAAGAAGCAGAATCTGTCATCTAACGTGGTGGCTGGGTCTTCACACCAATAAAGGCACTTTTAGAAGCTGTGTCCTCCTTCGGTTTCGTAGCTATGCTTAGCTCAAGTGAACTGTGTTTCTATTTATTGCTTTTGTTTGGCTGTTTCGGCAAAGGAAAAAGACAAACGTTACTCCATGTCATCGTGGTTCTGGGTTGACTCGTTGATCACCTGAACAAGCAGAGGACAGAGACGAGCTGATGAGTTCTGCGTCTGAGGTCAAAAGACCGCCAGAAAACTACTTCATTGATTAAAAATCACTTGAAGTGGATTCTACCTGGCCGTCTCTTGTCTCGATGGTCTTGATGAGAACCTTCTTAGTTGTTGTGCTTTCAATGTGAGGTTTGGACTCAATCATTGTCTCTAAGAAAGGGGGGAAAAAAGCAAATATTGGATTTAAAATTCGGCTAACAGGACCAGCTGCTTTATCAGCGGACAGAATGTCATCCTACCTCTAAGATTTAGAGAAGAGAAGCTTGGCAGTGGAGTGGTGATGCTGAAAATAAAATTTAAAAAATATACATTTCATAGCTCATGAATGCATCTTTGTGAGAACACACACACACACACACACACACACACACACACACACACACACACACACACACACACACACACACACTGAATTCATTTACCGGCTCTCCTCCCCTTCCAGCAGCTTCCTGTAGGTGGCAATCTCAATGTCCAAAGCCATCTTTACATTTAAGAGATCCTGGTACTCCCGCAGGTGGCGAGCCATCTCATCCTTCATGTTGTGAATGTCTTCCTCCAGCTGCCTGATGGAGTCCTGGTAACCGCCGTTCTCCATTGAGAAGTTCTCCTCCATCTCTCTCATCTGGCGCTCCAGGGACTCATTCTGAGAGAGCAGCCAGCAGGGAAGAGAGTAAATGAACACCTTTTGAAGAGCGTAGATGGCAGAATGCTGAAGGCACGCAGGCCCGTTGCATCGGTGTCAGCACCGGGCAAAGGCTGCATACTCACAGTTCCTTTGAGGGCATCCACCTCGCAGGTGAGCGCCTGAACCTGCCGTCTGTAGTCGTTGGCCTCTTGCTTCGCCACCCTCAAAGCATCATTGTTCCTGGCCGCGGCTTCGGTCAGGTCAGCAAACTGGAAATGACGCAGGGGGAGAAGAACACACACAAAAAAAAGACAGAACTCAGCGCTGATGGCTGGTGAGTTTCTCATCTAGGGGGAGAACTTGGTAACAATAATAAGAATAATTTACCTGTATTTATACAGATGATTCAGTTAAGAGCTAATTCTTGTTTTCAATGATGACCAAGATGCTTTTTAATTGTATGTATAAGTTTTTAGAAATAAATGGTGTGAATAGTTTGAATAGCTTCATGCAGACTAAACATTATGTGTTATAGAAAAAAAATCCCATTTCATTCAGTAAAAAACTCTGCTTATCTGCTCTTCCCACAAATTGGAGCAGATGAAGTCATGCAGATTAAGAAAGGTCGGTCTCTGTGAAATTAATACTAGCACTTCATGGTATGCAAATAAATTTTAATTTTTCTGCACAGTCGATTCAGGGCTAAAATCAAAGCAATCGATTGGAACTTCACCTTGGACTTGTACCATTCCTCAGACTCCTGGATGTTTTTGGAGGCCAGGTTCTCATACTGCAGGCGGACATCCCTCAGAGCGGCCGTCAGGTCGGGCTTGGCCATCTCCATGTCCACCTGCACGTGCTGCTGCTGATGCACCTGGTTTTGCAGCTCCAGCATTTCCTGCAAGCCCACACATTTATGCTTTCTGCCTCATCAGCAATTTCTTAAAAAAAACAAACAACCCCACTGTGACAAATCTATCTTGACAAACTTTTTTTTGGTGACATTTTAGAGCAGAAATGTCCATATTCACAAAGCGGAAGCGTACCTCATCGTGCAGTTTCTTGAGGAAGTTTATTTCCTCCTGAAGGGATTCCACCTTCCGCTCCAGGTCCAGTCTGGCAAGGGCAGCATTGTCCACATCCTGTAGGGTGACGATAGTTCTCTAACCCGCTGACACATGAAGGTGACTTAAATTATGCATCACGTGTTTGCTGACGTTATACAAGGGCATATTCCACTTGCTGACCACACATAAAACCACCTATTGTGCAGTTTAGCAAGGTCGCACTCACATGCAGCTAATAAGAGGCGATGGAAGACGCATGACAAGTGTCGGAGCGGATTAAAAGGTGTCTCTGTGGTCATGTGTCGTGACCGCTCAGGTACCCGCTCAGGTGCCTTCAGAATCCTTGGTTACTCTCACACGGAACTGATGCAAAACACTTTCATATAACAAAAGCGCAGCAGTGTTTCAAGACCCCAATGTTAATAAAGTTCACAAATTCCTTTAGGTAATATTGAATTATATGCTCTATTATTGATGATATAACAATGTAAATCATCTAGATTTTCCTTCTGCTGCCACACACC
This sequence comes from Arothron firmamentum, assembly GCA_016586285.1. Lineage (NCBI taxonomy): Eukaryota > Metazoa > Chordata > Actinopteri > Tetraodontiformes > Tetraodontidae > Arothron > Arothron firmamentum. The sequence goes on from BJFM01000358.1 coordinate 84,157, forward strand.
AGCGGTCTCAGGCCAAAACTCTAGTTTTCACTAGCTGCTAGTCATAAATAATTCCATTCTTCCATGCGTGGCTGGCTGAGAAAATGGTTTATTCAAATGAGATGAATTAAAATACCATGCCAAAGCACTGCAAACACGGTCTTTATTCTGTTCCTTTTTTTTTTTTTTAAATATAATTGCTGTGACCCCTCTGAGAGTCCTTAAAATGACTGTTAACAACGTTCAGGGTGTTTATTAAACACTCTGTATAATTAAAAGCCACTCATGCGGGATATTTTACTGGATTAGAGAACTACCGATATGAGTGTACTCTATCTCTCCTACACACACACACACACACACACACACACACACACACACACACACACACACACACACACACCCAGTGTGGCACCACAACTTTGTGCTTTGTCAGGCTGTTGACAAGTTGGTGGAGGTATCAGCGAATGAAGCAGCTTTGCCTCAACTGCCCTAATGCCACAAACAAAGTGTGCCATTCAGCAGGGTTTTCCTGAACAGGCCCGAGGCTGGAGTGACTGTCTGCCTGACTGGCTGAGATCAGACTGTAAGACCTGCATTTTTGTCTCCGAGCCACCCTTTCTGCCATTCCGATGGTCCGCACATGAATACGCGGCCTTTCATGAAGATCCTGAAAGCCTGATCGTCACCACGCCTTTCTATGCATGACTTTTGTTTGATTTCACTAAACCCCGAAGGATTCCCAACCCACCGAGGAGCAGGAGGTGCCGACGCTCCCAGAAGCAGACCGCCGGATCACGTGGCGGCTGGTCTTCTCGCTCTGATAACCACATTGGGTCGGACTGTTATTGCATGTGCCTCCAGCTTATTTAGCGTGACCAGCGGGACTTAAAAAGATCTCCCCTCGGCAGGCCTGACTTAACTCGGCAGCCACAACTTGGCCTGTGCACCGAGCTGGGGGTCACGTCTGCGCTACAGCGACTTCAGAGCCTGCCAAAAAAAAATCTGCTGTTGGGCCATCAGGAGACAAGATTCCTCTCTGCAGTTGAGGAGCAATAATTGGATCGAGAGAAAATGGATGTTTAAACCAGATAATTGTTTGAAATGATAGTCGGGGATCATTATTATAACGGCTAAATTGTATATCTTGATGTTTTAATGTTTAGCATATGATTAGGGGGTTGTTATTTTGAGTAATATTCATATGGTTACTGACTGGTTACTGTGCTATCTAATGCACACAAAAAAAGTCGAAAGTGGGAAAACATGAGGAGGGATTATGCGTTTGGAATACAGATGTACCTGTCTGAAACTCTGCATGTTGTTCTCAGCCTCCTCCCGCTGGGCTATCTCATCCTGCAATCTGCAAAGACAGGCAAAATTAGCGTTTGGGTATGACAGGCAATGAATTTTTAAACATATTTTCCCCTTTATCTTCAAGTGGTCCCTCTGTTTTTAAGTACATATAATCTTCAAACTCATTGTTGCCGGGATTTTTGCACATGCAAGATAAACATCTAAATTTCCAGTTTAAGAGCATGCGTGCAGCGTCTTCTGCAAGGAAACACGCCAAACAAACGCTGCATTGATTTCATTTAAAGGGACACATGGTCCGCGCCTCCTACTTCTCTCTCAGCCTCTCGATGTCGTCCACCAGGTTGTCCCGGTGGACTTCCACCCGGGCCTTCTCGTTGGTCAGCTGATCCACCTGACGCCTCAGGTCCCGCATCTCGTCCTCGTACAGATCTCCGACTCGGGAGGTGCCTTTGCCCCGCAGCTGCTCCAGCTCCGCCAGCAGGATCTTGTTCTGCTGCTCCAAGAAGCGCACCTTTTCGATGTAGCTGGCGAACCGGTCGTTGAGCGACTGCATCTGCGCCTTCTCGTTGGTGCGGTTGGTGATGAACTCGGTGTTTATGGCGTCGGACAGGGAGAAGTCCAGGTTCTCGGAGGCCAGACGGGGCATGGCGGCGCTGCTCCGGAGCCTCTGGGTCTTCACCGCGTAGACGGTGGGAGCGGAGGAGAGGCTGTAAGATACCCGAGAGGAGCGCAGCGGGCTGGAGAACTGACGGCTGGCGTAGTTCGTCCGGGAGACGACTCTGTCTCCCCCAAACATCCTCTTGTAAGAAGAATGCGGAGTTGCTCTATGCGTCATTTTTCTTTTTTCCTTTTTTTTTTGTGCCTGAAGCGCGGTGGCGCAAAGGAGAACACTGTTACGGGGAGCGAGCGTGCGCCTTTGGAGGCGTTTCCGACAGCGTTTTGTATTTATAGGTTCGCCTTTATGCAAATAGATCAGCGCTGCCTGGAGTGACGCATTCATCAGCCAATCAGAGAACAGAGCAGGAGAAAGCTGGCTTTGCAGGTTACAAATGAACAGCAGAATAATTCTATGTCCGTCCGTCATATATGCATCTCAGTACTTTTTTAGTTGTAAAATATCTTGGTAGTACTTGGGACTTGTCATTGAAACATTTCTATATTCTGTTACCAAAGATTGCACCTAATCAGGGTCCCCAGCAGTCACTGGGTGAGAGGTAGGAGCACTACCTGGACATGTCTCCAGTCCATCACAGGAGACACACACAGATACACACACCTGTCATTCACACACTCACTGGAACTGGACCCGTCTTGCTTTGACTGTGCCACCTTATTCCTTCCGCCAAGGAGGTCATGTGACAGTTGGTGTTTATCTGGTTGTTTGATTTGAACAGAATTAACAGAACTACACAGATTTGAATGAAATTTGTAGTAAATGTTGATAATAGCCCAAGGAACAGATTATTAACATTTTTGGCGATGTTCTGGATTCCAGAGGGAGTTTGACCTTTGATCTTCCAAAGATCACAGGCCAAGATCAAGGATCATATAGGGCAACCTGCTATTTTACATAACGTTGTGTTAGTACTGCCTATAGATACTGTACTGCAGGTGTAACTTACAATATGTAGTGAATGACTGCTTGGTGGAGGGCTGGGCTCTCTGGGTGCTTTTCTAGTATGTCAACACCTATTTTACACCTATACCTATTTTCTGAACGATGAATTTACAAACTTTTGCTTCTCAGTGTTTTTGGTTGTCCCTACGTCCGTTCCAGTTCGCTACAAAAATACTTAGTATTCCATCAGTTTGTGAGCTTTAATCTCATTCTTCTGTCACAGAATGTTACCCTCCCACTGAAAGTTCTGTTCTTCTTTTTAAATCCCATAAAGATGAGTGTTTTAGTCAGTATAATAATCAGTGAAATCAATCACAGAGATTAGTCAACACGAAGGCATTGTAGTGTTCCACGGCTTCGTAACAACAGCAAATGTTGGGAAAACAAGGGCTGAAATGCAGGTGTTGTACTGATGCACTGGTGTCGGAGGGCCCAAACATCAGCCCCAGTATGGGTAAACACAGGAACCCCAAGCTGGCACTGGAAATTCACATGATCAACACTCACACCGAGGCGGGGGGCGGGGGGGGGCACTAAAATTCCTGCTCCCAGGCCCATTATGGGGCGACGCAGCCAGTGTTGGCCGCAGAGTCAGACAGAGGAGGCCCGAATTGTCAGGGACAGAGCAGGGATTGTGTATTGCTGATCTGTCACCTAACCGGAGCAGCAGAATGCAGACAGTGGGCCGTAATTATTGTTTGAAGGCCGGTGTTTTTTCCACAGCCATAGTTTAGCCCAAATAGCTCCCATTCTTGGCCATGGGTGGAATTTATGGTTTTGTCTTTTTTATTTTTGCGGGTGAGGCTCCCGGTCCTCTCTGAAGTAACGTCACCATGGGGGGAGCTCGTTAAAAAGATTTTCGAGAGGGTTTAGAATAAGAATCAAATCAGATTTAACATTAAATAAACTCAGTCAGGCTGCAGTAGTGGATGACGGCAAATCAGGCACATCTTGTTTCTGCGTTTCATTTCCACAAAACTGCAGGGGAGCTAAAAGACCGTCTTTGTTTTGCTTCTCATGATACTGACTCACCATCCCACATGCACGGTACCCATAGCGATAATCTTTATAGGAATGAGACCGGCAAGGGGCTTTCTAATCACAGAGATCGAATGAACGATTCATTGTGTTTGAATAAATGCAGAAATGATTCTTGGGCTGATCGGTCATCCTTTCCATTGTTTTTCTTTTTAATGAGTCCGTCATTCTTTCTCCAGTCACTCGGCTCTTTTTGGGTAACACGGCGGCAGATTTAGCGCCTGTTGCTCCTTGTTGGGCAAAACAGAGCTAAAGTAACTCTGAATGTCAGACAGGCTCTAAATCCTGCCAGGAGGGTGGAAGGGGGCGCCCATGTGAGGTTGTGACGGTCAAGTGATTGCCAGAGGAAAAATACAAGAAGAAATTGGAAAAAATGAAGTGATTTAGTTTTTTCATTTATGCTTATCTATATCTTATCTATATCTCAGATGCTGCTGAGTGGGGCTTAACATAAAGGTAAATAAAGGTTTCTATTTTCTAAAGGGTGCTTGTCATCCATCATTGATTACACGTCTCTCAATTTTCTCTTCATTTTTTAAACCTAAAATGGCTTATAATTAAAATAAATACATTATTGTGTTGTAATCCTGCTCCTCTTTTAACTCTCTTCTGTGTTCTGGCTTTGACATTTCTGTCAGGGCCCAACAGAAAGAGCAGCGTAAGGCCGGCCATCCAGGGAATGAGTTTCCACTGGATACCTTTCGCTTGTAGGAACAACAGAGGAATTAAACTGCAGGGGCTATTTTCCAAATCTCCATAGCGACTGGCAATACCCTTGGAAAGAATCCAGAACAGTCAACCTAGCAAAGACCCCTCTTTCACTCTCGCTGCCTTTGTATCCCTCTTCCTTTTGTGTGTCTCGTTGCACACGGGTGTGTTTGCAGGGGGCGATCGGGGAACGGGGAAGAGAAACGGGGAAATAGTAGTTATCCATTCATGTAGCTCTAATTTGTTAATATACAGCATCAGCTTTTCAGAGCTTGCCATTTGTTCAGGCTCATTTCTAGGACAACATCCTCTTCCCGCTCGCATATATCTCCAGCCAGCCTGTCAGCAGCCATCCCATAAGTGCCACAAGCATGTGTCTGACTGCCATCACACAGCTGCAGATGACACGCTTTATCTCATCTGCACCCTCTGGCTGATAAATGCGGAAGATCATCTAAAGAGAGAAGAAAACCTCCAACATGTATCAGCGCACAGCTTGCTGTTTAGTCATTCAGTAATAATAATAAGTGATCTATAATCTTTTTATTTTTTTTTTTTTTTTTAAGCAGTGGAATTATTATTTCAATTATAAGGGGATTGAAAATCATCATACACTAGCCGGCTTTGAGGCGGAATTTGAACTTTGCCACTCTGTCGTAACCCAGTTTCTGGAATAAACGAAATATTGTTTATTCCAGTATTCACATGCTTCTCTTGATTAATTATCTTGTAACATTCACAAAAGACGCCACAGATCAGAACTGCTTGTGGGCAATCTGCATAAGTGATTTTATTCAATGACTGCATTCGTAAAAGAAAATTGAATCTTCAAGTGATTCTGATGAAATAAATCGCAAATATTGAGACAGCAGTTATGAGAATGTTTTACAAAGCAGTCCAATGAGATGACCCGACTCATAGTCCTAGGTTTTTCACGTGAATTTCACAGAATATTCAAGGTTTTTAGGTAGCTGTCCAATAATGGCCTGCTCTAGGCATCACTTGCTGGATTACATTACGTTTACTGTTTATTTTTTTTTGAAGACTTTGTCTCCACAGCTGCAGGGAAGCTACCGGCTAAAGTTTTGGGGAGTCGCACAATATAACAATACAGCATTATCAGAGCAGTACCCCCTACAGGAATAAAGCTCATTTTGACCTACATTTATATCTCGGAAAAAAACGATCATTGTGTTTGATTTTACCTCTTAAAGGTGCGGTTAAGTCATGTGATGTATAAGAGGGAGCTTTGCAAAGTCTACAAGGATAAGCACGAAGGAAGGTCACATGGGCTTGGAGTGTTCAAAAATAGCTCCTATTGGGGGGGGGAGTTTGTTTTAAGGCATGCATTGAACAAACTGGGGACATCAAAACAAGATCATATTTAACAGAAGCATTTGCTGTCTTAGCAAATATCTTTATTTTTCCTGCAGCACTTTCAGAAAACACAACTGAAGACCTGTTATTGGTAGACATTCAAATGTGAAGTAGAAAGAGCAGTGTTCAATAAAAATAGCTATCATTACTTCTTCATATCATAATAAGTACTTACTTCATTTGTATATTGACATTTTTAATGACACAAAGCAGAGGCACGGTTGCAGATCACCAGACAAGGTGACAAACAGAACAAGAACAACAGATATATGCAGTGTGAATGCTTCTGGGGGCTGTATCATTTTTTAAAGTATGGGGCAGTACTGGCTACACCTCACATGGAGCGTGTCCTGCGAGTCCTGGGCCTGCAGTACACGCCTCCCGCCACTAGATGTCCTTCTCGTTTGTGCCACCGCTGAGGATTCCTCTTCAGGATGGATTTTCCCATCTGGCATTTTAAACTCGACTGAGGTGAATGAAGACAGACTCCCATTTTTGCTTGCCCAAGATTTGGAAGTGTCGATAGCGGGAGAGACTCGAAATCCTCTTCTTTTACCACCACTCGTTGCATTTTTCTCACTTTTCAAACTGCACTCGTCCAAAAAGGGATCAGAATCGCTTCCATGTGGCATGTTGTAGTAGGTGCATTTAGGAGTTTTGGGCTTTGTCAACTCCTCAATTTCTGATGAGGAAATGTACGTGAGAGGGCTGAGCTGGGTTTGAGGTTGGGTCACAGTGTCCTCGCCACTCTCTTGGCTTGAATCTGTGGATGTGCTGTCGGCATTGCCGTACATTCCTGAAGACAGTGGAGGAGATTTTCTGATGAGGTGATTTTCCTTGAGCAGCCACCTGCCTTGGTCGATCAAAACCCCATCCGGGGAGTCTCCCACCAAAGAGAGGGAGGAGCCCTGTCTTACCTGTGTGGCAGGTTCAGACGAGGCCTCCCTCAGGGGTTCAGTCCCTGAGCTGAAAGAGGAAATAGTCCCTCTGCTTTGCTCCTGAGAATCTCGAAAGGCCTTTGCACTACTCCCGGTGTTTCCTGGCTCTGCATCAGGCTCCCGAGGATGGATTTTGGTTTCCTCTTTGCTAATGAGAGACTTGTCTGAAGCATCTTCTCCACTGTCTGTGGCAATTTCAATAGATTCCTGCAGTTTAGATGCCCAACTCTCTGATGTTTCTGGCCTGTAATCAGAAAGCTCAGAGGTGCTCGGGCTCGGCAGGACCTTTAGACCGTACTGACTATCCTTCCTTCCTTTCGGGATGAGGGCCTGTGTAGTTTTTACAACTCGAGAATTGTCCGGCTCGAGCCTGACATTCCCCTGCGAATCGTACGTGAATATCAGGGACGAGGACTGCAGCGCAGAGTTAACAAAGTCCAGCAATTCCTGTGATATTTCCAACGGATGTGGCAGGTAGTTGCTTCGCTTCTCGCAGTGCTCCTCCCCATCCTCTGTCACGGTGTCCGTGCCGTTACCTTTATCGTCCTCGCACTGGTCCTCGGAGGAATATTTGAATGGAGATTTGCTGGCATTGTGTTCTAAATTAGAGTCTACAGTTGCCCTTGCTTTCGTGTTCAAATCCAGATCCTCTTCGGCTTCATGAGGAACGTTGCCTTCCTCATTGCTCTCCTCATTCCTTCCCTCCTGTTTTGAGGTTTTGGCTGATTGTTCATTCTTTTCCTCACATGTAGTCACCCTTTTAATGTTCCCAGCCCTCTCTTCTCCAGCCTCTCCTGCCGCCTGATCTTCTTCCGTCCTGATTTTCCCGTTAGTCTCCTCTGTCTTCTCTCTAATGACCTCACCCTTAACCTGCTGCTCATTAACGTTGTACGCCACGTCTTTTCCCGTGAATGCAACAGTTTCTTCTCCACCCCTGTTCATGTCTTCACCTTCACTTTGCATCTCATCTTTCTCACCTCTTTCTTCTGTACCCTCCATCAACCTTTCCTTTCCCTCATGGCTTTCCCCCACAGCTTCTCGTTCCTCCTCTGTCCCTTCTACACCCTCCCGCTCACCTATATGTTCATTAGTCTCATCCTCTCCTGCTTCTTCATCCTTTGATTCCTCCTCAGACACTCCCATCTCTCCTGCCTCTACCCTGCCCAATTCATCTTGCCCCTCCACAACCATCTCTTCCTTTAGCTCCTCCTCTCTTTCCTCATCATTTTCAGTTTTCCATTCCTCCTGCACATTTGTAACCATTTCGTCTCCTGTCTCCTCCCCCCGTCCTGCCTCCTCTCCCACGTCAGACTCTTTAGCTTGGCTTAACTGGTTCCTCTCAGTTTCCAACGCGGTGCTTTCCTCTACAGGACAAAAGCATGACGCTAACCTGACTGCTGAAGAAATCACCTCTCTGAGATCTTGAGAAACGTTCATTTCCCCCATCAGCTCATCGATTATCAAACACCGGTCTTCAAAAACGTCCGCCGCTTTAACGTCCAGCGTTAATTCGGTTTCTGTTTCAGTCCTCTTGCTCAGGTCCGTGAACTCTTTCCAGCTTTGTTTCACCTGAAAGGAAGCTTTGTTCCACAGATCTTCCAAACTCGCCCGCTGCTCCTCCTCATCCTCAGCGGCAGAAGCTCTCTGCAGGGATTCCATCATCAGCGTGGCCTCGGAGGCGCTCCGTGATTGGCTGCCGGTGATGCAATCTTGTAGAATCATCACCGACAAGAAAGACAGGAAGAGCGTGCAGGATGAGCCAAAGACTGAAGCCACCTGCATGGAGAAGTTGTCCATGCTGTTGGCCTCGTCTGGTCTGGGCGGTGTGTTGGTGTCGGAAGCTCTTCCGATGGACTGCACCGCTGAACAAATGTGCTGCATGATGGGTTTTACCTTCTCTCTGGAGGCCGATGGAGCTGCATGGTGGTCTGCTAAAAGGATGGCCTCTGCAAGTCTGCGTGTCTGCAAGCTCTTCTCCTGGTGCTCCGCACACGAGCCTGTGACGTGCTGTTGACCCGCTGATCGGCAAAGCTCACGGCTGTCCTCCTCGTTTTTTCCGTTTTCCTCAGAATCTCCTCCTATCTGAAACTCGACTTTTGCCTGAGCTTCTGATTCATCTGCAAAGGCCTCCTCGGAGTACGGCCCCCTGTCCGGGCTGACCTTCTCTAACCAGTTCTCAACATACTGCTGGACCTCACAGGGTGGGGGCAGGGGAGAAGGCCTCGCAAAGCTCTCACTCAAACCAGAATGCTTTTTTGGAGATGCAGGTCCGACCACGGACTTGGGCTGACTTGTTTTTTTGCGGGTTTGAAGTGCTTTTCTGGGCAGTAAAATGCCAGACATGTTTTTCTTCATTTGCGGTCTTATGCTTGGGGTGTTCACATTATGACCAGTAGATCTTGGGCCTGCTTTGCTTTTGTTTTGTCCCTGCGATGGGCTCCCTGTCACATCTTCTCTGGTAGCTAAGATGTCCTCCTCTTTCTCTGCCAGCTTTGCACCTTTTCTACCTGGCTTGACTGGAGATTTTTCAGCGCTGTTACTCTTCGGACCAGTTTTAGCGCTCTCGGAAGAAGTCCCATTCTTTTGGTCCCTGGTGGGATGAGCAGAAAACGGGTTTTTGTTTTTGACGGGAGGGATTGCCGCAGCGTCTTTTGTCTTCCGATCTGAGCTGCTTGTTGAACCCTTCTGAGTCTTTACAGGCTTGACCGCGTTTTTCTTTCCACTCTTCGGACGTCTGCCGTGTTTTCGAGAGCTTGCTGCCGTTCTTGTTTGACGCTCGGGACCCACGGGCTCTGACGACAAGGATAACATCTCCTCCCCCTGTCTTTGCAGAGAGTCGGCTGGAGAGATGTCGATGTCGCAGTCGTTACTGGACGAGACCGTGGAAGGTTTACTGCCGGCTGCTGAAGCAGAGGCACACAACGGTGCATATTCGGAACCGTAACCTTCATTTGCATAATAGTTATCGAAGCAGCCCTGATGTTCATAAATATGCATCACAGTCTCTCTGACCTCCATCCCGTTACTCTCTATCTTGAGAACTTCGGCGACTCCCGTCGGCCTCTTTGCGTGGCTGCCTTCCTTGCTCAGCCCCGCAGACGCAGTTTTGTGAGGTTTGTGGACCGGCCTGTTGCTGCCGCCGCCGCTGCTGCTGTGTCTGACGAGGCAGAATCCCTCAGTCTCGCCATCAGCCATCCTCTCCATGTAGGAATAATGTCCCAGGGTACGTTCTTGAACTCCCGAACTGATCACTGTCATCACACTCTCGACGGAGGCCATCTTTCTAACTTGGCGAGGACCTGGCGTAGGGATACGCCTGGAAAGGGATTTCCCTTTTTCCAGGGCTGAGGTGTAACCTTCGCACGCATGCTTCTCAAAAGCAACAGCTCTAGCAGGTTCGGCGGGACAGTTCTCCTCTTTGGTTTCCTCCTCGCAGACGAAGGAGTGTTTGGCAACTGCGCTGTTTGAGTCAGGCGAGCTGTTGGCCGACCCAGTGAGGGAAGCGTAAACAGTCTTCCTGCTAAGGCTGGAGCGGCTCAGTGTGGTGGTCCAGTGTAGCACTTCCGCCTCCTTGATGGTTAGGTGAACCTTCATCTCCACTGTCATACTGCCATCCTCATTCACACGGAACGATTTTTCAATGTCATCCTCGTGGGGTACAATTAATGCACGTTGCCCATTGATAGCAACGTCACTGCCACGGGGCTCTAGAGATTTGCCGGGATGCCCGGCTTCTGCCTCAGCTGGGGCGCTGTCTTGGCGCAGCTGGCTGCTCCTGCTTTCATTCCGAGATTTGTTCACTTGCTCGACAATGAATCTCTCTGACGATAGCGAAAAATTCCTTGAGCCTCTTCCACTCGAAACAGATTTGTTGTTTTCTTTGCAATCGTTGTTTGATGGAAAGACGATAAAGGCAGACAGAGGGAAAAAAAACAGAAATGAATATTTAGGGGCATTGAGGATAATGGAGTATTCACAATAGATGATGACTTTTTTTTCGGGGGGGGTGGATTCTGGTACTAACATAAGGAGTGATGATAAGTTTACGCATTTAATGCCTAAAATCTTTTAAAATCTAAATCCAAGCCTCACTCAGCTAAGCTAGCTCTATCTAAATGCTCTAATCAAAAGGAATTTAATTACATTTATTTAATTTACTTTTTCCACGTACTAATTAAGACAAATGATTTCTGTCTACATTATTCAGAATATGTATTTTCCTATAAATTCTTCTGGATGTCTCTTGTAAAATAGCTTATTGTGTTTCGAGAGAACTGATCCCGCCACAACAGCCCTGCCACATGCTTCAAGGTGGCACAAACTTGAAGTATTTTGTGAAACCCCTCCTCTTTGCATGTAGCAATTTTCTATTTCCCGATAAATTCGGATATTCTACGCTTTTATTTCACAGAAGGAATGCAGTCATGTGACCACTCACGTGTTTTTGGCTGCAAGCCCGACCCGGTGTCTGTGAGCATTGCTTGGGTACTCTGGCCTATTCTGTGGAAAGCATAGTTTCCTAATTTGAATGGCTCATTGCCCGCTGCCACAACAACACCTGAGCACAGAATAAGCGCTGCAAGCCCGTCAATCTGAAAGAGAAAAAGAAACACTTGATAACTATGACTGACTCATTTTCTGGTAGCAGACAGTATTTCTGTTGATTACATGGAAAAATTAACAAAGTCCTTGAGTTAGAAGCATGAAAACATTCCCATCGACCCTTAAGGAGGGGAAACTATTGCATCTATTCAGGCATCAGGAGGAAGAATTAGCTGTCAACCAGCAGCGATGATAAACTCTAGGAAGTCTGTTGCTGATTATTGACAAATGGAACAAGGTATTAATTACTCAGCACAGGGAGTCGTGATTTTTATGGCGCTTGACAGCATACATGAAGACACTTAAAGACTGCAACTGTATTTGTTTTACTTACTTAAATTCTAACAAATCATGGTCTGCAGAAGACTGATTGTGCTGCCGCTTGGTCGGAATTAAAGATTTTTTTAATTAAAGTACAATTTTCAAATATATATACAGTAATTAATTTTGTTTTGTCTGCCTGAGGACTTTTTTTTAGCCTTTGCTTCCTGTTTATGTGACCAAGCATGGATCTTTTCCTAATCTAGCCTGGGATAGAAAGTGTGCTTGAGGACAAGAACAAGGGAGGAGAATTTTGTTTGCAAGCTTGAAATTCATCACAACAAACTCGCAAATGTGTTTTCAAAGCATCTAGACCAGCTCCAGAGCTAAAACTTACTCTTCTGCCATCTGTCGCGTAAAGTTTCAACACTGGGAACTGCAGAATCTGGGACAAATAATCCAGTAAAGCATCGAAAGTGGGCGCAGATCTTCGGTGCAGAACAATGGTGCGTTTAAATGTCGAATCCCGGTTGCTGATGACCACAAGTTTTTTCGGCGTCCTCACCGCCACCTTCTCGATGACCTTTGCCGGTCTGTTGGCGGCTTCACTCTTTTTTCCAAACTGGAGGCGCTGCCGCCGCCTTGCGCTGAGGGGCCTGGTCGTGTTCCAGGGCACCTGCCGCCGTTTCACCTCCTCCAGATTTAAGGGCTTCACCCGTTTCTGGTCAGAACACACGTACGATGCGCCGTCGTGCAAGTCGTCCAAGGTTCTGACGAGGCGGGTCCCTCTTGGCGTGGTAATGGTCCGCACTCCAAAAGGCAGAGGCACTTTCTTGGACAGGGTGTCCAGGAGGGCGTCATACGTCTTAAAGGTGCGCCCATTGATGACCATACGATGCCCGCTGAATTTATAGTCGCCGCTTTTGTAGAAGCACACTCGTTTGGACGCTGATGGATCTGACACAGGCTGGTTGAGCCGTGAGTGTAAGGTCTGCCCGCTGCCAAAAGACAGTTCGGGACCAGGGGGCTCCTGAGGGGGCGTGTTGCTCATTTTTGGCTGCAGTGTTTAAAAAGAGAGAAAGATATTATTCGCACATATGGTCGATTTTAGAAAATAAGCTTGTTTGTAGAGTGTTGACTATGTTGTATAACTGTGATAACCGAGAGTCACTGAAGCAGTTAAGGTCATTCTAATAGTAACAGTTCTTGCTTTTTGCTTTTTAACCGAATGAACTTGTATCAGTCAACCTCATAAGTATTTAAAAAAAACAACTGAAGACAAAATTTCTGTATACAATCATTTGACTTTTCTTATATATTCTAACGCAGCAGATAATTACATAATGTCTGCTAGAGTTTACAGCGCGGTTATATCAAATGAGCAGGCCTTAAAAGAATGCAGCCGAAACAGTTCATGCCATAAACACCAATTCCTGTGTTATGAAGCACCAGTGAGGTTGCAAACCAGATTCTACATTGTTGTTACTATTAATAAAATAATAACTCACGTGTGTGGATAAAAAAAAAATGTTGAAATTAAATAAGGAAGATTTAATAAACACAACTTACCTTATAAGTCACATTTCTGTATTTATAATTCCTATATCTGCAAAGGGTGCGTCTGTTGTTCCAGTACTCTGTCAAAGCCTCTCAGCACCATCCGGGGACTATTTTCAGACACATCATCACTAATTTGCTTAATCTTTGGCTCCGGTTGACGAGCATATCAAGGTAATGCAAGAAATGATGGAGAAAGGGATAAACTGAGCTGCAGAACAGAACAGAAGAGCTGTTCTGCAGAAAAGAGCAAAACCAGAACGTCCCACGAAGAAGATCGCTCTTCCAACAGCGAGAAACATCTCACCTTCCATTTAAAGAAATTATCTCGGTCATAAAATAGGTCCTAAAAGTACAGGCAGTGTGAAAAAAAAAAAAAAAGGTGAGGTTATGAAAGTTCAAGAATATATAAGAAGTCTCCAGTTGAGATCATGTTGTCACTCTTTTCTGCTGGAGATGCCACAGGTGGCCAGGACTATTTTTAATTTGCAAGCAAACCACATAATCAGATTTGAGAAGCCTAATAGGGATTATGCGCCCTTGCTGACAGCACGAGGCAGAGTGCAGTCTTGGGAGTGTACGTTTACCCTAGTGCACATATTTGAAATTGATCCTCAAATTTTTACAGGGTTTTACATTTTGATATTATTTAACAGAAGTGAAAATGTGGGACATTTTTGGCTGTAGTTTTACGGACATACAGTGCTAATACCCCCTGTAATATGTGCATTGTTGTGCCTGTGTTAGTAAAAGAAGGTGAGAAACTCTTCCATTACACTGTGTATAATAAAAAATAAATGTTCAATTACTAGATTTAGAGGTGGGTTTTCATGCCCAACTGTGAATCTATGAATTTTCCCACTTTCTAACGTTTTTCCTACATATATGGCAGCCATTTTGGCTATAATTTGCAGTTATTTCAGTCACATGTGATTTGGTTACATGGTTAATTCAGCCAGTCCTGGCTTATATTTTAAATAATTTATAATTCAGCTAATTCAATTTTTACTCGCACACCCAAAAACTGAAGTTGTGTCATAACTTTCTGATGTTGGGGGGAACTTGGTGGGACAACCACAGCCAAGCCCTGATGTCATGCACCTGTGTCGGATAAGTGCGAATAAATATTCTCTTCCTTGCCAAAAATTTCATTTTATAGAAAGATTTTTTTAAAAATTGATTCTGTTTTAATTCTTTAGCTATTACATTACTTGAATTGCTCACTGTTAAAATGTGTATTACACACTGATATATACATATGATGGGGGAGAAATGATGTTGTAATTTAGATGTCAGGAATTTTGTTTAATATGCAGTGTGCAAAATATAATAATACGTATAATATATACATAAAACCCATTGGGACCACTTGTCAGTGCATTCTGACCGATAGCTGACCGATATGACTTTATGTTTATTTATTATTAAATAAATAATAAATTCTATGGGGAAATGTGCAATTCAATCTATATGATATACTTTAAATGACGTGCTTTTTTGTCTATATAATGTGCCAAAAAAAATGTTCCATTGTTACTACTGTTCAATTGTCGCTCAAACTGGTGGAAATTTAGTGCCATCTAACGATAGTACTACTAAAACTGAAGCATTGTTTAAGTAACAGAGGCTGGGATGTTTAAGGACTAAATAGAGCACAAAACTGTATCAATGTATACATAAAGCCTCTTCCCGTTTATTTGAGCACTGAGCTGATCGGTGTCAAGACTACTCCCTGGATGCTCAACTTGATTTGCTCTTCGATCGATTAACACCTCCTGAAGGTATCATGCATCAACTGGTCAGGTCTGCAACACAACAGCGGGCCAGTGTACAGTCCCGGTCCATCACCGAGTTCACTTCAGTGGCGTGGTCTTTGTCGCGATTTTCCCCATCCCATTACAAATTTCACCAGATCTGTCGACATGGGCAAAAAGGAGGAAGAGGAGATCATCAGGATTGCGAAAAAGATAGATAAAATGGCGCAGAAGAAAAACGGGGTGAGCTATCTCAGGAGAATGAATGCATAGCTGATCGTCCTGATGTTGATGTTTAGCCAAGGTTGGCGCTAATGCACTGTGGTGGAGTTAGCTGCCGGCAAGCTAATTGAGCTTATAATTTAAATACTCTGGTCACTTTTCACCTTGTTAACTACCCTACTGTACACAGTCAACTCTGTAGTTAATTATTATTTGTAGCCTTTGACTATTTAGTGCTAAGCGGCTAGCCGCAGGTAGCTCATAAGTCTGGGGGTAGCTAGCAGTCTTCTTGTCCAAATACAAGTAGCGCTGAGTTCTTGGTACCGTTTTCCCATTGCAGAAACAAATTGGAAATTACAATTTTACCTGCCAAAATGGAAAATCTTTAGAGTTTGACAATATCAAGTGTCTTGGTGGTGCCTGGATTTGACTGTTTAACCGGGCGTGCATATAGCCCTTTAGCACTTACTGTGCAGTTCATGCTGTCTGCTGTTTGGTCAGTTATGATTGTGAGGTACTTTTCTTATTTGTAATTTATTTATTATTTTGTATTACTGTTTTGTACAGTCATTCTAGTCTTTGTTGACAGAGTTTCGTTCTTTAGAAACCAAAATTAACACTTGAATTAGGACCATGTTTATTTACATTTTACACTTAACTAATTGTAGGGGGAAATTTAGGTTAAAATCGATTTTAAACACTCCCTTACCCTGTTTCCTCTCCTGTGTAGGCTGGTGCCTTGGACCTACTGAAGGAGTTACGTAGTGTCCCCATGACGCTGGAGCTGCTTCAGGTATCTCCTCGTTTCATCCCGAGGCAGGCAGGACTCGGTGCTTGAAGGATTCTGATGAAATGTATCTCCACAGTCAACCAGAATCGGAATGTCTGTTAACGCCATCCGCAAGCAGAGCACAGATGAAGAAGTGACATCCCTCGCCAAGTCCTTGATCAAGTCATGGAAAAAACTATTGGGTAATCATAAAGTTCTACCTTTTAAAAATTGCGACAGCTCATTTGATGGTGTGTAGCTGTGTAGACGTGCCTCAATCACAACTTTACTGGTACTGATTGTTGCTTTTGGCCCTTTCCTCATTGTTCCACAATTCACCGTGTGTAACAACTATGTATTAACTGTAATAACTATAATATAATAACTGTAATAACTATAATGTAATAACTTTAATAACTATATAATAAGCTGGAATATCATCGATTCTAAATCTATGGCATATGGTCAAGTGCAAACATAAAGGACTGGGACTCTAAATAGTGTCGTTGATCACCAAATTATATTGATTTGAGATTTACCATTTGTCCTATTATCCAGAAGACTCAATCCAGACTGGCAGATCTTATTACATAAGACAAATATACTGTATAAATACTCATGGCCCATAGTTGTTGCAGTCTTGTAAATGTTACAGAGTTGAAATGCGCATTAAATTGTGCATCATTTTAGTTTGGCTATTCAAACATTGAAAAAAGAAATTTCATTTTTAATGATTTTTTGTTTCTGTGTTTTTAGAACATAGTATTTCACCAGCTCACTGTTGCCAAAGGACGTCTAAAATTTGTCATAACAACTTTAAATCAAGTATTTTAATAAAGTTTCAAATTTAGTATAGGGTAACTTTTTCTTTTTTTTACATCTTTTGAGTAAAGACCTAAAGAAATAAAATGGGGGAATCAAATCAGTATTATAAATATTTTGTTGTAACCACACAGATGAACATGATTTGCAGAACTTTCAAACAGCATCAGCTGCATCAGCGTCTAACAGTAATGGATAAAGGCAGGCTCTCGCTCCATAATGATTGCCAGTTTTGTATAATAAGGACTTTTTAAGTCACAAATGTAAATAATATCATGGGTGAATGTGACATTCAACTGGATTTGGTTTCATATTTGGAATATAATTGCTTGCAGTTGCTTGCAAGCAGATTCTGCCTGTTTGTCTGCAATCATGAGGCTGTTGTTTTAATACGAGTCCGAACAGAAGGGAGCAGTGAAAGGAGCTCTTACGTTTTTGGAACGAATGGACCTGTTTTATCGATTCATTTTTAGAAATGATTGCATTCTGCCAAACCTTTCTGAAAAAAAAATAACCTTTTTTTCCAGTGATGACTTAAGATGACTAGAAACGATAACTTTTCTAACCTTTCACTGACGGCACCAGTTCTTTCTTTATGACAAAAAACATTTTTGAGTCAGTCAGTGTTGAAGTGTGTTCTGTACAAGATGTGCGGTCAGATGCTGCTTAGAGAGATGGAGTCTGTGTGTGATGGTGACAGAAAGAGAAGACAGAACATGCAGAATGAAAGAATAATATATGTTTTCATCCACCTGTTTGTGAATGCCATATCTTATAAATGCTGGGGACTTTTTTTTTCAGATTTCCATTGACCTGAGGATTAAAATAATTAGATTTTAGTGATAAAAAAAAAAAAAAAAAGGTGACTAATCTCATCTGTTTGACCTTAACCTGAAAAGTTTTAATTTTAAAACGTTTCTCACTTTGTCCAGATGAGCCAGGAAGTGGAGAGAAAACCTCAGAGGAGAAGAGAAAAGAGCAAAGCACACCCGTTATTTCTTCCTCACAGGAAAGCCCAGACGCAACAGAAGAAAGGTAACAAAACTTATTAATTAATATTAATATTTCAGCATCGTCAGCACTGAACGCGTGTGGACAGATATTTTTCACGCCTTCTTCCTTCCCCAGCTGCTCCAGCAGCAACACCAACAGCAGGAGCGAGCCCTCCGACGACACGCCCAGCTCCTTCGTCAGCAATTTCCCTCGCGCCGCAGGCACCAGCGACCCCATCCGGGTCAAGTGTCGAGAGATGCTAGCCAACGCGCTGCAGACCGGAGGTAAACCCGCCGCCCTTGCGTTTGCGAAAAATGTCGTGTCCGATTTTATTTACCTGCCTCTGTCCATCTCCTCCCCTCAGATGATTACATCGCAATCGGCGCTGATTGTGACGAACTCGGAGCGCAGATCGAAGACTATATCCTTCCCCACTGAATAAAAAGTGGGTTTTTTATATGAGGACGTGCTTCTCAGTTAAGTCACAACATCACCTCAACACAAGTGTGTGCTAGTCAGGGTTTTAGTGCCATTTGTCATTAATTTATTTATTTTAAATTTATCGGACACCTTTTCACTCATTTGACAGCCCTAATCATAATGACTGGCACACCTACCATGTCAGCTGTAAGCTTAGATTTGAGTTTTTCTTGTAGTGAAGTGTAAATTACATATTTTGAGAGTTACATTTCCTTGACTGTCTTTCACTCATATTCCAAGAGTTTAAGAACACAGACATGAAGTACAAAAACCGCGTGCGGAGCCGAATCTCAAATTTGAAGGATGTGAAGAACCCGAATTTGAGGAGAACTGTGCTGTGTGGGAGTATAACCCCAGAGCGGATGGCTAAGATGACTGCAGAGGTGTGTTCATGCTTTCAGATCCAGATATCGTAACAGTCGGTGGGATAGTTGCCCAACGCTTTTTCTATTTTTACATCTCTGTTGGTCTAGCTTTATGAGATGGTGTGTATCTGTTGTTACAGCAGCTGTAAAATTGAGAGTTTATGCTTTTTTTTCTTCAGGAAATGGCCAGTGATGAGCTGAAAGAAATCAGAAAGAATTTGACCAAAGAGGCTGTCAGGGACCACCAGATGGCCACCACCGGAGGCACCCAGACGGACCTATTCACCTGTGGCAAATGCAAGGGGAAGAACTGCACCTACACACAGGTACGGACCACCGCCCCACCCTGGCAACCTTACTCGACTTATGTCATTTGGTTGACTCATTTGAAATGTTCTGAGTTGCACAATGAACTCTTTTTTTTTATTTTTTATTTTTTCCCTTTAAATTCAGGTACAGACCCGCAGCGCTGATGAGCCAATGACCACGTTTGTCTTCTGCAATGGATGCGGAAATAGATGGAAGGTAGGTCATTTAACTTGAATTTTGTAATTGTTGGTCTAAAATCTTTTTTTTGTAAGTTATTAATTATGATTGATTTATTTGCCTGGTCAGATCAATGACAGCTCCCAAAGTAAAACGTCAGGAGCTGCAAAAAGTGCAGTTCTATGCTTGGCCGCTAGATGGCGAACCCAAAACAGAGCAGCACCCATTTAAATCTAGATTTTGAAATGGCCAACTTCAGAGCTAAAAAGGCATACATTCGCTAAACAGCAAGAGGATTTGCACTTAGAATGTTTTCTACCCAAATTAAAACTTGAAAAAGTGTCTATTATCACTGAAAACTGTAAAAAAGTAATGTGAAACCAGTAGGAATGACGTAATTCTTCAAGACAATATGAAATTGAGTTGATTTTGTAACCTTTTAATGTAAGATAGGTAATGTATTTTTGTGTTTTTTGTGTCCTAGTTCTGCTGAGTCTGCAAGCGTTTTCCAAAGCATGCAGACAAGTAGCAAAAATCCAGGATCACGCTCCATCTCTTGGCAACAGACCGGAGCTTTTAAAATTCTGTGGTTCATGGCGCACAACAACAATATCATATCGATGTTGGAGTAAATATCCTGTCCATAGCCCATTGTCAGATCCCCAAAACCCCTCACCCAAATAAAAATCTTGTATTGTCATTAGCCGTTTCACAGTTATGCGAGCATAGTTCTTTTATCGGCATTTTTTTATACGTAGTTTTAACATTCTGGATTATATTATTTTTGCTTACCCCCCCTCACAATGTTGCATTGTTTTATTTAAAAGCCCCAATAAAGTGTATTCCATTTGATTTAAAAAGTGCTTTTTATTATCTATAGCCTCCTGTGATTCTTCGGTATAATCCAACTAAATACAAACTGTGTGTGTGTGTGTGTGTGTGTGAGAGAGAGAGAGAGAGAGAGAGGCGGATTAGGAGTGGAATATTCATCACATCAAAGGGAATTGTGATGTGTGCATATTAATCACGGCAGGATAAAGTCATTAGGGGATCCAGAGAAGACACAATTGTTTCCTGTAGGTTTTATTAATTGCCAGGTGCAACAGCTAGAGCACGGAACACACAGCAGCCAAACCGGAATGGAACAAATATTAGGGCGGATCAGACCGAAGCATGCGACCACCATGTCTTTATTTGCAGTGAAGTGTGACGTGATGGCGCAGGCTTTTCATTCTGAAACATCAGCATCTAGAACCTGCACACGGACGGAGGCTAGGTTTGGAATAAATGATGAATGATTGGCTTCCCCTCGGTGTGGCGACAGGAAATCAGATGTCTCCACGATGAGTGAATAAATGAATAATTTAGGAGATTACAAACAGGACAGAGGATGAAAGAGCTTCAGCCTGGATACCTTATACACGCTGTTTCCCCACACCATCAACCATATTGATTATAAAATGAAGATCTATCTCATTCACTGTGAAATCGTTAAAAGTCTTTGGGAAGCATAGAAACAAAAACTGCATCTTATCATATTTTTATGCTCTGTTTAATCTGAGGGACATAATGGATGATCTTTTTTTAAAAAGATTTTGAATTTGATATTTTTGCTATGGTCGCACCAGGACTTTGTTAGCATATTGAGACTTGGAAGAGCAAGTGAAATGTCACTAACATGACTTTTAAAGCTCAATAACGCTGCCCAGTCTGCCAGTCAACAGTCGTTCCAGCTCCTGGACAACATGTGGAAGAACTGGGGTTAGAGGTCTGTGTGTGTGTGTGTGTGTGTGTGTGTGTGTGTAAGATCGTTGTGAAATCATTGCAGAGTCGATAAAATTATTGTGCTTTATTTTTTTTTATCTCAATCAAAATGCCCAACGTCATTATTTTCTTGGAGATTAGCAGAGAAAAAACAAAAACAAAAAACCTAACCCAGATACTGTAAACATTCACATTATTTGTTTTCTTTAAAAATGTATGCTTCAGTAAACTCAGCTGAAAATAACACCTTCCATATAGTAAACAGAAGAAGAAACAACATTTATAGGCATCGCTCCAAACCAGTGGCTTAGACGGTGTTTTTGAGGTTGATCTGCGTGGTGTGTCCATCAGCTCGAATTGCACGTCGTAAGTTGACTCTAAGACAAGTAGAAGCGTCGCCCTGAAGCACGATGGGCGAGAAGTTCAGATCAACCAGCCCTGTTCATCAGTCTTTGTCTTTGTCTTCAGCAAACCAAGCTGCGATGTCGTCGTCCCCTGTCTGGTGGGGGTGGGGGGGTGAGGGGTGAGGGTCAAGACCTAGGGGAAAACGTGCGCCAAACATTTGGCCCAAGAGAGAGAGACGACTTCCAGTAAACTGGTCCCGCGCTCCGGCAGCCACCTTCCCGTCTGAGTCTGCAAGCAACTGTTGCCCAGCAAGAAATATGTCCTAAAATTGAATGTCAAGGCACTTCCTCAGGTGAGGATCTTGTCTTTGAGCGACGCGTCTGTGAGGCAACAAAATCATGGAAATAAACCATCGGAATACAGAAAAGTCTTTTTACACTTGGCAACTCCAATTTGAGTCAGTGCAAACCTTCTGGATAGCGTGAGCACAGTTTAGGTGGTAGCTTTGGTGTTGCTGCTAACCTGGCCGGACAGTCGGTATTCATTTCAATCACAGGTCAGTTCGGTATTGCAGCTGGACTTGAAAACATTTTGAGCTCATCGTAAACCCACCAATTCTGATGATGTTTTGTTTTAATGGTAACTTTTCCGTTTAAGTATCTACGGTAGAGTTAATTTAAACAAACCAACTTTGGCTAGTTAACAAAAGAATCGCTGACGTGTTTGTATATGAAGATAAAATACTATAGGCTAGCTTAACCTAGCCTATAGGCTAAAGATAGGCAAATTCTACAGCTCATGTAACGCAAATGAAAACTCCCTAACTTCTTCAAAGCTCATTAACATGTTGACATGTTTGGTTAAAAAAAACCAACAAAAAACAGTAACTGTTATAAATGCATTGCAAGAGCTGATTCACATGAGATGCACGGCTACTCACGGTGCTCTTGCAACGGATGCTATCAGATGGGTTGATGGCGGATGGCTGCACATCCTACATGACACTTCCATCGAAACCATCAAATGTTGAGCGTATTCCCTCGGACTGATTCTGTCCCGTGAGATTCCATACACACATGTTTAGCTATGTGGGTTAAAATTCCCTTTTTTCTCCCAGTTAGCAACAACTTAAGTTTAAATTCTTTGACAAAATCATGGGCTCTTCTACCTGTCATTACTAAGACTATAGATTAAATAGAATCTGTATATCTTATTGGCAATAAATATCGATAAATAAAAATACTTTGTCTAATAAATACAATTAGAGGTTCTTACATCACACCAATATAGTAAACTATATTAAACTCATGAGTTTATCATTTAAATAAAAAATAGGCAACTTTCTCTGATTAGGATTGAGTTAAGATACCCGAAGTGATCTGAGGTTCTCAGGTGAAACTAATTGCACACAAATTGTCCAGAACTGCTCAGCTGCAGTTTCCATCATGCGCAAGTTTCTGCATGAACTGGAGTTGCCAAGTCGTGGTCACAGGTACCAAGGTGCGAGGTCACGGAACACGACGGGGGTGGAACTGCGGTGAAATTGTACAGCACCCCCACCACAAAGCTGCCTGCAAGTAGGGCTACCGTGTAGCCTTTTGACTTGAGCTTTGATTTTCATACGCAGAGAGTAGAACCAGGCGTTTCTACATAAAATATCCACAATTCCATTTTTCCCCCCCTTGTTTTTTAAACAAACTCCTCAAACGATCGGATGAGATGCCCAACGGAGCATAGAGACGCAAATAAAATAGATTATTTCTATCAAAAGGAAGGAGCAAAAAAACAAAACAAAAGAAATTCATATTCCTTTGGAGTGTTTCGCTATGTTGATCTGTAGCAGTACGTGTGATGTCGAGCCCTCGGGAGGTTTGTCGAGACCTGAGTGTCTTAGGTCAGGTGCAGATCACGATAGCGCTGAGATCCCTGGGAGGGGGGGCCAGACCCGAGTTCAGGACCGGTCCACGTAATCCTACACTGAACATACAAAAAAACGACTTTAAAAAAGTGGGGTTGGATTTTTTTTGTTTTGTTTTTGTGTTTCGGGAGCGGTTGGGGGCGGGGGCGGGGGCTGGGGGGGGGG
>BJFM01000359.1:0-16050 GCA_016586285.1 Arothron firmamentum
TTTGATTGTATAAGACGCTATATAAATAAAGATTGATTGATTGATTGATTGAACAAAACCTGAACAAAGTCTGGAATTTTCAACGACTAAATATCGATTAAATGCCCGATTGTTTATGATGAAGAGTTTAATCAGTCTAGAATTCAAAATGGCATGTAGACCGGCCAGGTTGAATTACGGCTCTCTTGTACGATTAAATGCAACATAACAATAATTTAATTTTTGTCAATATTCCAGTCTCATGTCCCTATTTTAACTGTGTAATACTCATGGAATTTCCACTTCTGTCAAACAGCTCAGCTTCCATTTCGACAGAAAAAAGGCCAATCTTTTCCAAGGTGCCTTTAGAGTATGAAGAAGACAAAAGTATTGTTATATTATTCTATTTTATAATTAGAGGAAACTTACCACTTCAAAAATGCTCAATAAATCCTGTTAATTATGAAGCTGTAAGGCATGTTTTCTAAATCATGTGGTTGGATCCTTAATCTGGTGTTGACTCAGTGGTCCAGAGGCCATCTTTAGTTCCCTGGACCACAAACCCAGCGAGAAACATCAGCAGCCGACAGGATGCCAGCTGGGTGGAGATGGAGAGCAACCGAAAAAAATACGAGGAGTGTGTTATCACATAATGACAGCCCCAGTCACACACACACACACACACACACACACACACACACACACACACACACACACACACACACACACACACACACACACACACACACACACACACACACACACACAGAAGCTTCTCCAGGAATAACTGCTCAGTCACAGCAAAAGCAAAACCAGCAGTGGAACAAAAAGTTGGAAAAGATTTAATGACATTTCCCCCTGGTTTCTTTCTTTCTTTCTTTTTTTAAACAAATGGCTTTTATTCCATCTTTATGTACACGTTTTGGACAGTTGAAATAAAAGTTAAATCTATCAGCAGAAGTCGCTTTTCTTGTGGTTTTAAACATCAGTCGAATCCAAACTTACGTAAAGCAGAGCCTTTCAGGACTGACGGGTCACAACATTAAATACAGGCAGTGGAGGGGTTAAAAAAAACAAATGTTTTAAAACTACAGCATTGTTCAAAGGCTTCCTCTACCAATGGCAAAACGCTCATATTTCAGATAATAAGCATGAATCCACGTTTTAAAAATGTCCTGCATACAAGGCGAACACATACAAGTTAGGCCGTCGCTGGCTTGAGGGTTATAGTTGCAGCATGTGTTGTTGGGCTTAACTGCAGACCACAGGAATGGCCTATATTTGGAAAGATCTCCTCCTCTGAAAGAAGAAAGTGCAGCTTGCCTCCTCACTGAGCATCCAGGACGTCTGTGGGTAGGATGTCTGCTGTGCCACTCGGGCTCTGTGAAGTCTCCCCTGACCAGGAAGAGGGGGTGACCTGATTATAGAGGACGTCCTGAGAGCCGAGCAGCGGCTCTTTGAGATTCAGGTTGTACATGAGGAACAGATTGAGAGCCACAACGGCCAGGAGTGGGAAAACAGTCAGACCGGAGCCGAAGCCTCGCCAAGAGCTGCACACGTTCAGGCTGAGCCAGTAAACGAGCCTGCAGAGGGTTGCAAATACCCACAAAAACAGGAAAATATATCAGATTCAGGCCTCATGGATGGGATCAAGAAAGTACCAATGTGAACAGATGTTAAAAAAAACCATTTAAACAATCTGAAACTGCGGCTGCAGTTTTCAAGGCATTAAAAGCCACTGGAGGCTCAGCAGACGTCTTGTAATAAGCAAACAAGACGTCTGCTGAACACTTGAAAATGTTAACTATCTTCTTCCTGCAGTGAGATAAATGACTTGGCTTCACTTTTCACGCATCAGAGGCGTTAACTTTCATTTCCTTCTCATCTTGTACATCGATTTATGCTAAATAAAAACGAAACCACAGCCGGCAGAGCTCTCAGAGACGTTCTTCTGAACTCCCCGTTTGAAGTCCAGCAGCCTCCTGCCAAACGCTCTCTTTGGCTTTGTTAATAACAGCCGTCGTAGTTGTTTTTAGCTGCGCTGGTGGCTGGAGGGGGCACCGAAATATCTCCAAAACCTTTGGATGAGACATAAAAAAACTTTGCCTGGACATTTATAGTCCATAAACCTGGAAGATGGTGAGAGGCCAGATCAAAACTTCCAGTATTCTTTGATGGAATCATCAAAGTGAATCTACAAAGTGAGTGGTTGGATTCATGGATCAATACCTTGAATTGGTAATTTCTTTCACCATTTTCGAAGTTTGAATCAAATTACAAGCTGTACCCGTTGAATCTCTTCTCCTCCTGTCAGTACTAAATTAAACGCGCCTTACACATGTGCAGTATTTTGTTTGAGCCTCACCTTCCAAAGATGAACATGGTGACCAGTATGGGCACCAGTTTCAGCTGGTCTTGAGGGAGCAGGGCAGCCATGGCCACCAGGTTGAGGACGTAGAGAACTAACTGCTGCAACGTTGCTGTGACGAACAGCTGCTGAGGCGTCCTATCGGCGGGGGACGCCTGCTGCAGGCTGAAGGAGGCCGTGCAGAACTGGCAGGCGGCGCCCATGAGCATCGCTGTGAAGGACAAAGGAGCAGAACGTCAGCGAGCGTGGCGACCTGCGGCCGCTCTCGGTCGACAGGCTAATTAGGTTTTTCTAAAATTTCAGTTTGCACGGACTGTCAGGCTGAAGGCGTGCACGCATGCCTCGCTGTCATGTGGCTGACTAACGGGTGGACTCAGGGTCAGGGTGGTTTGGCTGCTTCTGTCACCTGTCTGCCGGCTCAAGTGGCCCAGAACGGGAGCTGATTAAAGCATTGTGAAATAATGAGAACACGGCCTGGGAGAGTGAAGACAGGCAGCCTCTCTTTGTCGTTACTATTTAAAACCCTGCGCAGAGGAGGGAAATTATGCTTCTCTCTAGTGGCCTGAGGAGATGTCTTGGATGAAAGCACATTAAATTAAAGGGGACAGGAGACGATGAAACATTCCAAGTCGAGGCAGCCAGACAAACCAAATCCTCTCCTTAATCTTTATCTGGGTTTGGTGGCGGCTGGTGAGGATGAGCGAGCCTCAGCGTACCGAGCAGGACGGGGACCGATGCCACCACACAGCAGCAGAGGGTGAAGGTGATGCGACTGGCTGCGTCGGGACAGTCGGGAGGTTTGATGGGGACGTGGAAATAGAGTGCGTAGAAGATCCCAGCAGCAACCAGAAGAGAAGCCAGGACCGACAGGAAAGCAGGAACGCGGCCAGAGTGGCAGCATTGACACTGGCAGCAGCACTGTCCACGGTCGGAGGGCTCCTGCGCAGCCTCGCGGGGCTCCACCCGGCCCTCTGAGCTCCACACCGTCAGCTCCACGCTCTCCGGGGGTGGGCTTATCAGAGGTCGACCCTCGTCCACGGTGCAGTAAACACCGGGGGATTCTGGGCTGCACCTTGTCGCGTTCAGGCCGTTGGGAAGGTTTCCCTGAGGGGCCGGGGTGGCGCAGCTGAGGCAGTTTTCTGTGGCGGCGTCCACACTCTGCTCTGAGATGATGTTGGGGCTGCAGACATTTTGATCCTGCGCCTTCTCTTGGGTGACATCTGCTCTGGACTCCTCCGGGAGGTCGTCTGTGGGCCGCTGATGGCGGAGAGCAAAGCCTGTGCAAACCGGATCAGAGTTCAACATCAGAGCAACCCAGAACACTGCTTAACACAAACAACAACCAACAATTAAACAGCTGGGCTGAAACCCCTCTTGAAGAATTTCTTCCAAAAAAATAAATAAAATGGCATTAAGTCTTGAATCTGTCTATCCTTTCTAATGAAGACGGGTGCTTGGCTACTTTTAAGCACCCAGTGGGCAGAGAGGCTGCAGTGATTGGTTCTGACTGGAACTTAATGCACAGAAAGGGATTCAACCCAGCACCCACAATCACCTCACAACAAAATGGTTCTTGTTTTGATTCCAGATCCTGTCTTTCGTGATAACACAATACACAATAGATTTGCGGTGCTGATATCATCCTAACGTGCTCTGGACATGCCTTTTATTTTGAATTTTTTTTCCACCAGACGGTAAAAAACAATAATAACTCACCCCTCGTCTGACTGGTTGCTGGGGGCTGTTCAAGGGAATGCTGGGAGCCAGAGAGGGAGTGGGAGGATGAGTGCAGCTCCTCCACCGAGGACTCTGGGCTGTCAGACACCGGGGCCAAGGAGATCTGCGTGTCCAGGTCCAGGAACGGCGAGAAGGACAGTCTGGTTGGGTCGATGTCCTGGAGCTGGTTGATGATGTCACTGATGGACTCCTTCATGCTGTCGAGCTCCTTCGCGTTCTGCTTGTTAGCAGCCTGAAGACCAGCGGTGCTCATAGTCACGTGACTGGAGAAGAATCTGGTGGAGGAGCATCAAACATTCATCTGTCCTTCTTTCACCCTCTTAATGAACATTTTAATGATTGTGTTCCGTCAGAACGAGCTCAAACACGACACACCAACCTGTTGAAAATAGATTATAAGATCAACATTTTCAGAACTGCAAATAAAACCTTTTGTGCCTACACTTGTGTGTATTTACCATGGATTAAAATTAAAAATGTGTTTATTGATAAAAGTGCTAAAAATACTGAAGGTAATCAATCAAAATGTGGCTGTTCAGAAATCGCTTACAGGAAGTCAGAGTTTATCGTGGTGATTGGTTTGATTGATTTGTTTCATTCTTTGGAATGACAGTTTTTTTCATTAATGAGCTTATAAAGAGAATTAAACCCAGATAACAGTCTGAAGCCCTTCCAGATGGATTTATCAATAACAGACTCATGTAAAGTGATGATAATAGCATTGATGTAAGTACTGAAGAACTCTGTATCATTACCCTTCAAGAATACCTTGAGGAATGACCCTTTTTTGACTTTTATTCTTACGTTATTTCGCTGACTTTGTAGCTGGGGTTTTTATGAAAAGACCTCTGGGATGTCTCTCCATAAACTTTAAAATGAGCACAGAGCTGGCTCACTTCAAAAAACTGGAAACGGATGAAGCAGCTGTCGTTCTGAAGGTCGGGATTTAAAGAATCAATTCGCCTTAAACAGTAAAATATAGAGACATTTTCCAAAAACAGAACTGACAGCAAGTGGAGAGATGATGGAGAGAAGGAGGCTGGAACTGTTAGATGACAGGAGAGAGTGATGAGCTGATTTAGATCAGTTCAGTAGATTTAAAGGGAGGAAAATACCTCCACCCTCAATGGAAACAAATGTGAAGACAATTAAAAACCATCAGTTCATTACCATTAATGATGCTGTAAAACCAGGGCGTTACTGTTAAAGTTAACTTTTAATGTTTTATTATGGACCGATTGCGATACAGAAACTTTAAAAAAAATATTTTTTCCCGTAGTTTTCATGATTGGGCTATTTTTTTTTCTTTTTGAAAATGAATAATGTAATCTAATACCCATCTTCGTTATCGGATCTTTAACATCTGCAGCCTGAATTTGGAGCCCTGTCCAGGGCATTTATCTGCTTTGGCGCACGTCCAACGAGGGCACAAAACTTTGCAAGCCAAATGTGCGGCGAAGCACTTTCTCCAAACAAATGAGGACTTTACCATGTATAGAGTGCAATTATGTCTGCTCTGCTTCCGTGAAGGTGGAGGGAAACCAACCTCGGACTCGAAACGCACAAAGAGTGCGCTGCGCAAGCTTCTGCCTCTGCGGGGTAAAAATCCCGCACAACAGCTCTCCCGCAAAGCCCGCAAAGTCTGCGCCGCAGGAGGTGGCTCGTTTGCTGATAAATAAAGCAAACGAGGCCGGCGTGCGCGTTAAATCTGTGCGCGCAAAAGAACCAAAGCAAAAAGCTGTGAAACCTAAGATCCCATGTCCATTCAGCGGTTAATAGTGGCTCAGATTTCACGCACCACGGTGGTTTCATTTGGCTCCATTGTGCATCCGCGTCTCTCTATCAGAAAGTGACAAATGGACTTACTTCAGTCGGAGGTTGCAGATTATTTGGTGAGTTTGCACTCACAGAAAAAGTCCGTCCGTCTGTTGTCTGCCTGCCCTCCCCCTCCGGTTGCTTTTTGTCTTCCAGGATCCAGAACTTCTGAATCAAATTTCAGGACGGACAAAATACACGGCTTTTCCTCCGCCCACACGAGTGGGTTTTTTTTTTTCTTTTTTTTCTGGCTGGGTACTGTGTCAAACACCATATGGAGCAAATAAAACCAGAGGAGCATGAGGAGGAGGAGGAGGAAGAGGCATGCAGCACTTTCTCTCAGTTTACCTCCAAATTCAACATTAACAATCACATCCATCACAAACGCCTTTTCTAAACATTTACAGGAAGACTAAACCTCACAAACTCAAAACAAACAGGATTTACTGTTAGTTTGTATCTTTAATGAAAAAGGAGAAAAACTTTATCATGCTGCTTATATTCATTAAGCGTAGCAGCAGCGTAAATAACATCCTATTATTTAAAATCTATTTGAGTGTCTCTGTGGACAATTGATAATGTTTAAATGATAAGAACTGAAACATTTGATTGAAAAAGCAGAATTAACCTGACTATCGCGTCGGCTCCCAAGTAATTTAACAAAGATCAGCGGGATAAAAGAGAAATGCGACTTCATTCTTCTGCACCACTGATGAAATTCACAGCTGCGGCTCCTCGCAGCTCTTCAAGCTTTCAGAAAAAGTGGAGAAAATCTGTTTGTTTTCCCATTAAATGTCCAGGTCATTTTATTCCATATAAAAGCTTGTCTAGACAGGTGTGGAATTAACAGTATAGTTAATAAATAAAATTCCATATCAGCATAAACAACATATTTCAAGTATGGTTTAGAATGTACACACATATTAAGAGGGTGGCAGTTTACTGCCCCTCTGTGGAATGAGCAGGAGGGATCTGGTGAGGAACGACCCGGAGAACGTTTGAAATACCAATTCGCTCTTCTTCACCAGAGGACAGAGAGCAGGTCCACCGCAAAACATCAGGATCCACGTCAGGTGACTCCAGTGGAATCCGGCTTTGAGCAAAAGCAGGAACGGAGCAAACATTAGCTGTCCAAGTCCTGGAAAGCTGGGGGGGGTCCAGTTAGTCCTCTGACAGCAGTCGGTGGAAGTGATCCTTCCTCTTCTTCAGCACCTCCCGAAAATCCTCCTGAAAAAACACAGCGGGAGATATTCAAACGGCGGCGAGGAAAGAGCTCAGGCAGATGGTGCTGCAGATAAACAGACAGAAAGTGTCTGGCTGCTTCAAACAAAACCAGTCAACAAGCTGCCAAAGACAATGGATCAATTCTGGAGCGAGAGAAGAAGGAAGACACCCTCAGCTGTTGTTGGACTCTGTGACAATGTCAACTTTTGTTCTGCTTGTAGCACATTTAACACAGCTGGTCAACGGGTTTTTGTACGGCTCTAAAGGAGAGAAAGTACTGAATAAAACACTGATTTACCACCGCAGCCAGTCTCTCCAGGGTGGGGATCAGCTTCTGGAGTTCTCTGTCTTCTGGCTCACCCGTCCAGCTCTTGATGGGAATCGTGTTTAACAGCTGCAAGCAAGCACACACGCACGCACGCACGCACGCACGCACGCACGCACGCACGCACGCACGCACGCACGCACGCACGCACACACACACACACACACACACACACACACACACACACACACACACACACACGGAGTTGGGAGATAATGACAACATGAAATGATGCTATACTGGCACCAAAGAATAAAGTTTTAGTGAAAACTACACTGAAACTGCAAAAGTGAACACTGCTTAACAGCAGTGTTGTCATTGTTAAAGGTATAACAGCTGTGGTTCAAAGATCATGTGGACAGAAGAAGACAAAAGGAGAAAGCCTCACAGTGACCTCATGAACCACCAGGCTGAGATGCTGAACCAGCCTTGCTTCCGATGGATTGGTCATCATACCAGTTGGCTTAAGGAATGTCTCATTTTATTATTTTCCTGCTTGTAAACAAGGTCGACAATTTCAGCTGAGATTTAGCCCCTAGCAAAATACTGGCAGCACGCCATCCCTGGTTGAGCTGATGTGCGGAACGCATGTCTGCAAAGGTCACTTTGCCTGTTCGAGTTAATGACTTTCAACCTTTCACTTTTGTTTGAATGTACAAAGATATCACGTGGCTTTAGAAACAGCCTGAGTCACTCTTTGCCGACAGTTAACGTGATTTGTAGTAGTGTAGTGGTGTAACCAAACAAACAGAACTCTGTGTGGAGTCTCCTGCAGTCTAAAAACCACAGCTTCCCAGTACTTACATGGTAGGGGTACGTGTGAGGCATGTTGTCCAGAACAACCGTCTTGGTTAGATCCCTGCCGAGGATGCTGAGATCCTTGACGTAGTGACCAAGTACGCAAATGCAGTCTTCCTGATACAGACGATGTCTATAAAGAAAACCACTTGTTAGTAGCGAAGCTTTCGCTTTCTTATGACAACCAAGCTATTTCTGCCGTGAGGAAGAGGTAACATTGTCAAACAAACCGGAAGACTTTTTTCTGTGGGTCCAGGACGTTCAGGATCTTCTCGCCGTACTCCCGCTTTGCACATGTATAAACAAATAACTGTGAGAGGACAGAAAGATCAAAAATGTAAATGCAAGGGAACATGTGATGGACAGTGACAACACCAGAGAGGAACTCATTGGCTAAGCTGACAGCACCTGTTGGTTCGCTTTCGATTAAAAAAAGACACTCCATCCCTAAAACCACTCTAGAAAATAAACATTTCATCTTCGATTAGATTTGGTCAGTAAATGATCACACACCTCATAATTTTTTGCCATTGACTGCAGAAACTCTGTGACGTGTGGTCGTAGCTTCATGTATACCTGTGGGTAACAGAGAAGATGATTCAGTCAATTCAGTTAATGTTGGAGCACATTTATGCCCATTTCATCTTTGCAGAGATCCAAAAAACATCCTGATGTAATTTCAGGGACCTAAAAAGAGCTGCTGGAGAGCTGGTTACCTTGTACTGGTTGTCCTGGAAAGTGGTGTAAAACGTGTATTCAGCTTCGTCGATCACATTAAGCGAACTGAACATCAGGGTCTGCTCCTGCAAAGGCACAGGTGTGGTGTGAGGAGGCGTGTCAACACCTAACAACGCAGCCCAGAGGGTAAAACTCACCAGGTCGACCACCAGTGTCGCCTCTGGGGTGCTCCTGGTCTTTGGGGGAATGTCTCTGGGTTGAGGCTGTGCACACTGAGACTTAGACGGCATGTTCTTAATGAACCTGCAACTGAAATAACATGGATAGGATCCTCAGTATGCAATAGACACAGTCCCCACAGAGTTGCACTTCACTTTTGTCTGCCCTTTTCAGGAAGTGGAAGCCGGTACTGTCCTGCTCTTGATCACAACTGTTCTCACTCTCATCATGAACTACAGACTACAGGGAGAGTGATGAAAGACTCAACACCAGCGTTGTTATCAGTGATGATTAATGTTATTCTTTGATGCAAATCTGGCTCAGAAACATCTACATATACCAGCACAAGGCCGGTGTCCTTATACTAGGACATACTGGTGGAGCACATCTGCAAAAGCTTTTCCACTCACGGGCTGAAGATGTCATCCTCCTCGTCTTCAGCCAAAGGATCAATGGACCCGAAACTAAATACACACTGTTCTGGACTCATCAACACGTTTCCTCCGTCTGAAAACTTCACGTCTGGACAAAGAAAACAAACACAGGCACGCATGAAGTATAAGAAACACAGGTCTGGTGTGAGAAACTTTATATCTGGATGGGCTTTCCCTATTTCCATTAACGCAATGCCAACATTCTTTACCAAACAATCAACCACTAGAAAGATCATACACAGGCCATTCAGGACAGGAATAGCAAGCTCATCTAATGAGGGGCTAAAGGAGCTCCCATGGATCAAGCATACGAAGCACATTTTTCCCCAAAAAGAATTAAGTATTTTAAATCCCCCCACAGTATAAAACAGTCTTCCAGTGACCGCAGCTGCACTTACTCTCTTTGCTGGGCGTGAGAAAGCGCACGATGGGAGAGTAGATGTTTGCGGCTGTGGTGTTACGGGTGGCAACTGGGTCAATCTCCGCCAATATGTGCTCCCGACGCAGTATGGGCCTGACTGGAGTCCTGAAAGCCACATCTTGACCAGAAGATAACACACAGTCAGAAGGCAAGAAGTGAACGGAGGGAAACAACTGAGTAGTGAGATGAATGATTAACGTAAAAGGTACAAAACATTCAATGACCAAGCTAGCAGCTACTGAACCCACCCGTTTCCCTGCGGTCAACAGCAATAGCGCGCCTCCGTTGTCGGCCACCAGGCAGCGGTCGCCTCCTCATTGTAGGGATGTTATCATCCGTGCGAAGGAGGTCGTTATCTGTGGTCACTTCATTCTACAAGATGAAAATAAATGCAACACCGTAAGGTGTGATACAGTGCATATATGAAACTAATCAAGCGTCATTATGTGCCATTGATCTATTCCCATAAATGACAATATAAGCATCTATTACCATTTTAAATTAATTGTAAAGACAAAAGTGTCCCACCCTAACTTTAAACTGTTTATCTTCAATCAAACATGTCTAATTGCCTACACAAGCTCGTCTCTTGTGTTTAGAAAATGCTGCCAAGGATAAACCAGACAGAGTCCAACCCTTTTTCTTTTAGGGTCTCAGGTCTTGGCTGATTATTTTTATTTGGTTCATTATTTGCACATTAAAAGAATAATGTCCACCACTCAGGGTAAACCTTGCAGCTGAAAGGTAAATAGAAGGCATGTTTCTGACACAATGACCTACTTCTGCTGGGACCCCCCCTCAGATGCAACCGGCCTGTTTAATCTGCTGCCTCAAAGCCTAAATCCCATCACTTGACCTTTCCACGTCAATGCATCTCACGCAAAACGGTCTGGTAGAGTTTGCGTGACTGGAACGGATTTACAACTACGTGATGGGGGGAAATCTGCCCGGTTAGATCCACAATTTAACATTTCCTGATGAAACAACCCAGATCGGAGGGATCATGTGTGACCTGAGTAACACGGAGAAGGAAGAAGACCCCTGTGAACCCTGGACCCTGACTAAACCTGTCTTATTCCTCATGAAAATTAAAATTCATGTAAAGGCTCCCAGTAAGTCTTTGATTCACTGCATCAACTAAAAAGACCTGGTGTTTGTGATATTTCAAGCCCATTACTGTCCAGTCGCCATTACTGCTTTTTGTTTACAAGGTAACAACGCCCCCTATTGTTACGTTTATGAACAGAACCCAAGCGAATTAAATGAAGAAAAGGTTACTAAAACTATCGAGTATGGCAATAAACGCCACGACTTGAAAGCAGTAACATCTACACTTGGTTTTTGAGGTGTTAATGTTGCAGGAGGCAGTAATTTTACCTTAGCCTGAACCGGGCTTTCAGTCGCTGATAAGGTTAACCGCGCTGGCCTCGGCGTCGCTTTGTTGGGCGGCCGGCGGCTGTTCCTCGGCGTCTCTGGGCGAGGTGTAAGTGTTTTTTGAGACCTGAGTCTCATATTCTCTTTTTCAGATTTGACTTTTCGATATCCAGAAACGATTGTCCGTCGTGCTAAACAGGGTGAAATTTACTATTTTGGTGCGTCTCTTCCCCCCTCCTCAGTAGGTTAGTTTCCGCTTTAAGTGTAAGCCCGCCCCTTCTCTGCTCTGATTGGCTAACCCACAAACCCGATCATAACCTGACCAACCGAACGTCAAGAAAGATTTATGACAGCCAATCAGATGCGGGATAGGGTGGACCTTAGCGATCACAACGACCTTGAGTGATGGGGTTCTGTTTCGAGCGTCTTCCCGAATGGGCCTGTTTTTAAATCTGCCGGGGTTTGATAGGTTCACCATTGTGGGCGCTGCAAGTGGGCCGGACCGCCGAAGAGTCCGGCGTCAACGTGCGGCGCTGGTCACGTTTGCAGGGCAGGAAACCGGAGCGAGCAGCACGGCAGTGCAGAACTCTGGGTATTCATTCATTCATTCATTCATTCATTCATTCATTCATTCATTCATTCGTATTCATTCTCGAAAATACACAAAAGATCTGTATCATATCCGTTTAGGTAATTTAACAATTCTTTACTTTATATCAATCATTCAAAACAATTCATTGGCGAATATTGCATATTAACCCATTTGTTGACATTTTTAGTCCCACCATTAATAACTGCAACGATACGGTTTATTGATACTTATTATTTGCAACACAATAACAGGCAAAAGTGAGATATTGTGCATTAATTAAATAATTATGGTCTTGATTTATCGCTGCGACATATCAGGTCGACACAAAGAGTAAAGCTTCATTTGTATCTATCTATCTATCTATCTATCTATCTATCTATCTATCTATCTATCTATCTATCTATCTATCTATCCATCCTCTGTTCATCGGTCATCAAGAGGACATTCGTTCCGTTTCTGCAATGACACATATTTGATTGTTAGAATATTTTTAATTGTAGAATTAGAAACTCAATAAACCAAGTCCGGGAAATAATACCAGGTTGTTCTAGTGCACGCTATTCCATTTTGGCACCATTGAACATGTTTTTCTAATTATCCTTACCCACAGTCCTCTGCACCATGCGTGGAGAATGTGTTCCCCTCATGAGTGTCCAATTTCAGGAGGCAATTATGGTGGTGAAGCAGCCTGGAAAGTGAAAAATTTCGATTCCTGATTTCAAATGGAATGGCTCAAGATGTATCAGTATGAGGGCGCTGGCATGCAACAGCTGTCGAGACCGAATGCAGCACCAAAAGTTAAAAACAAATAAATAAATGATTTTAATTGGAATATAATCAGTAGCAGAACACAATATCTGAGCCTTAATCCCTGATTGCATGCTATTTTCTGAACCAGGACAATAATTAGTATAGATTCCAGGCAAGCACCAACTTCGTCTTCGCCTCAAATGCAGAACATAAAAATACCAGGCTAGCTACAGATTAGATTTTTGCATATACAAACCAGCAGAAACTCATCTTTCCATTGCATGGCCGATCAAATGAGACTGTAACAGCGTGGTATAGTATTTACTACATACTAGAATACAGAAATGATAGAAGTTTGCAACATTGGACGCACGCCTTGACCACTCATTCTTTGGAGCCGCGCATACTTGTGTTTTCTCATAGATAAACTGATCTTTGGCGCCCCCTGCTGGTCACTTCCGCCTACGTCAGCAGGATCAAGGGGTGAAGGCGTGGTCTCGGATCTGAACGTCTGTTGTGAGGACTTTAAACTTCTCCCTCTCCTCTCTGCAGAGTCGTGAACTGTGAGTTTATGTAACTTAATGCAGCTCTTGGTAATGTAAAGCGTTCATTTATCATCGTGTGTTCTCAGATTTGTCTTTCCCTCGTGCTGGATTAGTAAAGTTGTAGTTGACGGGCGACAAAGTTTTTTCAGGAGGCCTGCACATATAAAATCAATGTTCCCGAAATGTTCCGATGTATTCATGCTATTAATCCTGCAGTGATTTCACTTCTTTTTAAAGGGCTACACCCTCCAAAATGGCCTCGTCCATCCTCGACAGCATGCCTGGGGCCTCCACAGGGTCCGTGGTGGTCACGGATCATCTGAATTTCTGGGGGGGGAAGCGAATGAAACCCAGGCAGGATACTAATGCGGAGCCTGTGTTTGAGCCTGCAACAGGTAAATGCAACCCAGCTGGGTCCTCTGAGGAAGTGCGTCAGTGTCAAAAGTGGGCAAAATTTAAAGCTAGCGTGACTGAAGTACTGAGGGCAACTGGGCAACAAGTAAAATAAATTCACAGTGACGCACAGTGAAAGTTTTGTTTCACACTGTTTACGAATAGATAAATAAACATCGTAAATAGGGAATTTAAAAATGCAAAAATATGTATTTGAGAAAACTTTGTGGCATTATAAAACAGGCAGATATTTTAAAGGGTAATGCTTTTTGAAATACTACTTTTTCAAGTTCACAGCTGCACAACTTCCCATCATGTAACGTGTCATGTCCAATTGACGGTGTCATGTCGCCACCTACTGGTGACAACACAAAACATCCGTTTTCGTTCACCACCTGTTTCATTATATTAGCTTTGATCTGCAAACAGGGTAAATATAATGAATATTGTACCTGTCCTGGGGGTTTTGGTCACCTGCAGATCTTGTTTCTACAGGCCGTGTGTTGTGTCAGATGATTCCCTGTGGCTCCGAGGAGGTGGATGAGGCCATTAAAAGCGCCCGCGGTGCTTATCTGAAGTGGAGAGGGCTGTCGGGCATGGAGAGGGCCCGGGTGATGCTCGAGGCCGCTCGCATTATCAGGGTAATTGTTTAACATGAACAGGGAAATGATCACATGACAGTTTTTACAACAGAAAAGAAATGGACCAGGCAGTAAAAACACATTATTCATTAAACACTTGATCTGCTGAAGGCCTCTTGTTTGCAAACTGTAAAACATTAATGTGCCCTAGTTTCCTTTTTGATATTGTTGGGATGAATATTTTAACCTTTCTGGGTCTGTTGGTGTTTGAAGGAATGACTGAGTGAAGGCCTTTATTTAAAAAAAAGAAAAACAACAAAATTTTGGTGAATTTGGTGGTAGCTCAGTCTGGAGGGGACCGGGCTGAGAAGCAGAGCTTTCTCGTTTAAATATGTGTGATTTGTGATCCAGAAAGTGTTTTGTCCTGTTTATGACCGATAACGCCATATGACGCCATTTTATTCTGTACGCATAGAATTCAGAGTCAAATTAAAATATTCATGAATCATTTTCCAAATGAAAACAGGAAAGAAGGGACAACATAGCAAAGCTGGAAGTGATCAACAATGGCAAATCGATCACGGAAGCGCTGGTGGATATTGACATTGCGTGGCAGTGTGTTGAGTACTATGCAGGTCTGGCTGGTGCACTTGCAGGTGAGTACACAGATTTTTTTTTTGAAGTTGTGTTTGGCTTTTCTCAACCTTGTCGTGCTTCGTCCTTCGAAGGCGAGCACATCCAGCTCCCCGGTGGAACATTTGCCTACACCCGGAGAGAGCCCCTCGGTGTGTGTGTGGGAATCGGGGCCTGGAATTATCCCTTCCAGGTTGCAGCTTGGAAGTCTGCTCCTGCTCTGGCATGCGGTGAGTTTGCGGCTGCCAGTTTAAGACGTTTCCTCTTCCAGTTGGTGTGAAAGGGTGTGCTGGTGTCCAGGCAACGCCATGGTGTTCAAGCCCTCGCCCCTGACGCCCGTGACCGCTGTTATTCTGGCTGAGATCTACAAGGAGGCGGGGGTCCCTGACGGGCTCTTCTGCGTGGTGCAAGGGGGGGCAGAGACCGGCACGCTGCTCTGCCATCATCCAACGGTCGCCAAGGTCTCTTTCACCGGGAGTGTACCCACGGGTAAAAAGGTAGGAAGGGCGCAGATCTGCGGGTCTTAAACTGTTCTTCACAGGCGATGAGCAGAAACGATCCTCGCTGTCTTTCTTTTAGGTGATGGAAATGTCTGCAAAAGGGGTGAAGCACGTGACCCTGGAGCTGGGGGGGAAATCCCCTCTCCTCATCTTTAAAGACTGTGAGCTGGAAAATGCAGTGAAGGGCGCGCTCATGGCCAACTTCCTGACGCAGGGGCAGGTGAGGCCTTACCTGTTGCTGCTGGTCGGTCCCGACCCGGCTCATGACCTGCGTCTCCTGACGACCGTTCCACCGCTCAGGTTTGCTGCAACGGGACCAGAGTGTACGTCCAAAGAGAGATTATGCCCCAGTTCCTGGAAGAAGTGGTGAAGAGGACCAAGGCCATCCCAGTGGGGGATCCTCTGTTGGACGGCACGCGCATGGGGGCGCTGATCAGCAAACCGCACCTGGACAAAGTGTTGGGATTCGTCAGCCAGGCCAAGAAACAGGTAAAGTTTAGAGAAAAAATATTCAAGACTATTGAATCGTGGCTGCTACAACAGGCCAGCAATGAAATAAATACCAGTAGGGTCTGTTTTAGCATCTCATACTTGTGCACATACATGTGCATGAACATTTAGACTAGACAGGTTAGGACAGTTTAAAGACAGGAAGTGACCTGGGGGGGGGGGGGGGGGGGGGGG
>BJFM01000359.1:16092-52321 GCA_016586285.1 Arothron firmamentum
GTGCTCTGTGGGGGAGAGCCTTTCGTCCCCAGTGACCCCAAACTGAAGGGAGGTTACTTCATGTCCCCGTGTGTTCTTGGTAAAAGCCAGCGTTGTCATCAGTGTGCTTTTTTTTTTTTTTTTGGATCGTACTGAAGTGTGAGACTGGCTCCTCTCTGCTGTCACAGATAACTGCAAGGATGATATGACCTGTGTGAAGGAGGAAATCTTCGGCCCCGTCATGTCTGTGATGGCTTTTGACACGGAGGAGGAGGTGATCCAGAGGGCCAACGACACCACCTTTGGCCTGGCCTCTGGAGTCTTCACCAGGTTAATGGCGCACTCTCGAGTCTGACACTTGAAGATAACGGCTATCAGCTGAGCTAGATTGCAGTTTGGTCCTGGCAGTAGGCATCAGAGCAGCTCTGGTGCGGTTTGTGCTGGCGCTGCGGCGGCCAGAGGAAATGAACCCGGCGTTTCTGTCTGCAGGGATATTTCCCGAGCCCACCGCGTGGCTGCGAACCTGGAGGCTGGGACCTGCTACATCAACAACTACAACATCAGCCCCGTTGAAGTCCCTTTCGGAGGATATAAGCACTCAGGTGCGATGTGTAGCTTTACACGCTACAGGGTTCCTGAACGACAGGTCATGTGACTGCACACTAACAAAGTTTGTCCCCACATTTTGGCAGGCTTTGGAAGAGAGAACGGTCAGGCGGCCATGGAGTATTACTCCCAGCTGAAGACGGTGGTGGTGGAAATGGGCGATGTGGACAGTCTCTTCTGAGCTCCTCTGCATGTTCTCGCAGCTGTGGCAGAGCTGTAACTGAGGCTAATGCTAGCTTGCTGAATTAAAAAAGGGTCTTTCATTTCTCTTCCGACTGCCAGTTCCTGAAATGTGAACACCGCTTAATGTGATGAAATAAAAGTTTAATTGAAAAACTCTTGGTTGCACTTTTGTTAAAAATGATCATTGACCTCAGTTTTTAATCTCCCTAGTAGCTGTTCAAAGGTTATTTTTCTTTGTATGGTGACCATTAAAAAAAAAAGAGGCAATGGTCAGGAGCGATGAGAAGAATAGATGAGCAGAACAGTCACTTCATGAAATGTGATTCCCCCCATCCTTTTAGCCATTGTCGACCACCATTTCCATCTACCTCCTTAAAACAGCTTCATAAAAAAAAATAATTTGGTCTTTCTTCAATTTGTGAAAATAATGGCCACTTGGATTAAATCTGGACAAAACTGGCAGAATATATTATTGTTTTTGTTTTCATTTCTTGGCTCTGCAGCTACCATGTGTAGGTTGTATGCTTTGGCGGATGCTGACTCACTGCTTCCTTTCAACGCGTCATCAACAAGGGCCAATTTTACTGATAAAATGACAAGAAAATCATAGAAAATGAAACCCAGTCAAAGAAAATGGGCTGAGCCTGGAGGCTGTCAATGTTTGATGCGGTAACACAGCCTGGCACCAGGGGTCGCTCGCGGTCAAAATACTGTCAACAGGACGACAAAATTACGTCATCATCTATAGTTTCTATAAATCTCTATAAAAAATGTAAAGTTTTATGCTGATTTTTTTACCTTCCAGGTTTTTTGTTTTTTTTTTTTTTTACAAGAAAAAGGATATTTGTGA
The DNA here is from genome assembly GCA_016586285.1 of Arothron firmamentum. Classification (NCBI taxonomy): domain Eukaryota; kingdom Metazoa; phylum Chordata; class Actinopteri; order Tetraodontiformes; family Tetraodontidae; genus Arothron; species Arothron firmamentum. The sequence continues at coordinate 17,711 of BJFM01000359.1, forward strand.
GATATACTGGCTTACTGGACAGAAATTAAATACCAAACTGCTGGTGACATTTGAGAGAAGTGATATTTTATTAATTTCAGATTTAAAATAAAAGTATTCACACAAACACATAATGAGTAAATAGGCAAGAATAGCTCTTCACCCTTCAGAAACAAAGAAAAAAGATTAAAAAAAAACAACAACATTTGCATTACCCACTGCCACTTCACTGTTACTGTGGTTCCAGGGAAACATCCCGTTTGTCATCAAAGGATGAAGAAGCACACAATAATATAACAGACTGGGGAAAAAAATTGCAGTACTAACAGTGGTACTAGAAGCAGCACTTGTCGTGGTACTAGTAGTTAGCTGTTGAGTTGGAGTTTCCCTGTTGTTGATGCTCAAATTAAAATAGAACAGCAGTTACGAACCCGTAACACTGAAACACAACAGTGATGCCGAGAAACACCCCAAAACGTCCAAAATGAACCTCTCAGTTCACAAACACGGTGCCACCTGTTGTTTGCACCTGGGTTAAAGATACGACGACACCACAACACTTGTTCTCAGTACAATCTTAACTGTGAAACTATCTGAAGCACTGAACTGGTATGCTGAAGTTCATTTCGGACCCCGCTGCCCACCCTCACGCCCACTTTTTGTACCCACAAAACTGTAACTTGAGCCCTTACTGTGTTAAATGCATCAAACTGGAGGTAGAGGTAGATTTTCCTGAGAAGACGTAAAAAGACGAGAGCCTTGTTTCAGTTCTAAAGCTAGCTCGAAGACACGTGAAGCCCCTGCACACGTCACATGCTTTCCTAAAATTATCACTATATTATTTAATCTGCTTTATATTTAATCTCTGTGTGCTGGGGTTGCTACAGCAAATCCAGAAAAAAGCACAAAAATATAACAAACATTATAACCTGATATGATTCACAGCCCTAAAAAAAAAAAAAAAAGCCATATTTCACAAATGTTCAATAAATGCGGGTTAATCTATACAATTGTCACAGCAGAAGGCATCTTATTTCTCATTTTCTTGTCCACATCCCCCCATGGTATAGCCACGGACTCCTGTGCACCCTAACCCATAAATTAGTAACACGGGGGAACAGGAGCGACCTTTCGCATGCCTGATGAGGTTTTTAAAGCTAAATTTCTAAGGTGGGGGAAAAGAAAGCGACGACATTTCAACACGCGTTTACTTTTATGACATTCTGACATCAAGCACGCCAAACACAGGGACCCAGAGGCCTGCATGTCCAAGATAATATCCAAGATACACAAAGTGTACATCACGATGTTCTCAAAATTAGTCCAGCTGAATTAATCTTCACACAAATGCCCTAGAAATGCTGCCCACAACAATGATTAGATCAGAAAATGGAGCCAACAGCTGCAGACACACTGTCTCCACTCGACAATAGATGATCTTCCGATTGAATGTATGTGGCCATAAATCATAGGAACTCTTTTGGAAACAACCAAAACAACCTGTAGAGTTTTTACATGCTCCATTGCTGTCATGTTCCTTTACATATATAAAACATCTGATAAGGAGAAACCTGCTCGACAGCAGCTGCTGACAAACAGCTGAGGTTTGATTGATTGAAATTTGATTACTGATTGTCCAGCTTTAAATTTTGATTAAATAAATTCAATGATTAAGTTTGATGATGGTCCAAATGCTGAAATGAAATACTGAAACTAAGGAATTCACTAATCATAATAAAGGTCACTGAATCGCAGCCTGTGGTTTGTGCGTTATAACAGGAGTTCCCACTAGGAGGCGCTGTTGCACCAGAATCCTGAAACCCTCCCTGAATGGAAACAGTATGAGAAGAATCTCTTTTTAGCTGATTTCTGATTGTCTGACATTTTCGGTGATGTTCAACAGGCTCTTGTTGAGATAGAACCTCAACCCTTGATTGGTTTAACGGAGATGCCGGAGTGTTTGGAGGGAAAACAGTGTAACTACAACATCTCCTGATTGTCACTCTCAATCCTATTCGCGCTGATGTGCGAGAGAAAGGGACAGAGAGACCTCCACCACGCTGTTCAAATGCTAATATCTCACAGAGCCTGTCAATAGATATACGATAAACATGGACCCATTGAAGGGGGCAGGTGCTCGAATGCTGCCTCAGGGTCCAAAAGGTCACAGGGTCGTATCTAAAAAAAGCAATGTTGATCCTTTTAGATCGCTATTGATTGAATTCTGCTATCTCCAGCAGCCCTGCCCCCCAAACTGATGTTTTCAGCATCCGCATGTCTCTGTTTGATTGTCAGCCATAATCGGCGACATCTGTTAACTCCCACAGAGAGAAGCAGACATGGAGACAAATGCTGGGCTCTCAGTGTGCTGTCAATTAAAAAAAAACAAAACAAAAAAAGAAATCAATGAACCCAAAGATTTACAGGAACACCTGCAAACAGGTGGAAATAACAGTGTGAAACATTCCTGCTGATGGCCTATGATGTGCTGCACACAAGTTAAATCTGCTCTAATCTGACTTCTACATCCATCTTTAAAAATCTTGGCTGACTAATTTGAACCACGACACCAAAGGAAAAGCAGGGAAACCTGCGATAAGAAGCCCTGCAGCACCGCCCCGATCGGCATAAAGGGTATGAAATTCCATTTTTACAGCGTTTGTTTCCACTTGGCTGTCTGCCTGTATATTTTTTCCTCTGACTGCTGTCTTCGCCCGACTAAAGCGACACAAATACAACTGGTTCTTTCTTGAAAAGATGTGTCATGTGACACAGAGTTAGTCGAAAGCAACTTGGTTGAGAAACCACATCGAAGCCACCGGCACAAACACTTAATCTCACGCACAGACGGACAGACGGGACTTTTAGTTCTGCAAACCTGTCTCAGACAGAGAAATGCTCTGATTGGTTGGGTAGAGATTGTGGTCAGAGACAACGACTGTGCAGAGGTTGATGAAAAGTAAAAAAAAAAAAAGGGGGGAAAAAAGCGCAGTTGTATTTCATGGTAATGCCAGAGCACATTCAAACTTGCTTTGTTGTTTTCACGAGTCTTCACCACAACCTAATAACAGTTATGAAACGCAAACCGAACCTGCTGCAGGCACGAGCCGGACCAAACCAACAAAACGCTATTTGGACAAGATTGAGAAGCTACAATTATTCTCTACTTCCATGGTTCCACCCTGTCTGGATCTGGCCAAAAGCGAAACAACTAATCAGTGTAGCACACCCTAAAATGCACCCTTATTTTCATATCAACGCGATCTAAATAGAACTACAGTCCATCAGCTATCTGAACGCTGCATGTATGAAGACTTTGAGACCATAAATTCATTAAACACTGAGGTAAATAAATGGTGTAAGAACATTGTCCCGAAGCTCACATAGACTTTTTACAGAACATACCCACTGCTGGTCCAAGGCACTAATATGTTGTATTTAGGTCCAAAAGCTTTAAAACCTCTTTTTTTCCTTCTTTTTTTTTAAATATGCAATCCAACTGATGAAAATGGGTGGTGTTTCTAAAGCAACTGTTTCTTTTCCAGTAATCAAAACAGTTAATTCCTTAGTGTCAGAAGTCACTCCAGTTGAAATTTGGACTTAATCTGGAACGCCTGTGTGGTCTTCTGGGGGGAGCCATGGGCTGTTTGAACGTGCGCAGGACTGACCAGCGTTTGTGCAGCAGCCGGGGGTCGCTCCCCCACCGAGAGGCCAGTCCAGAATCAAAGCCGGGACAGCCATCTGGTGATATTTGACTGAACAGTAAAAAGTGATGAGGAGGAGGTAGCGCGCTCTCTCTGGTCGTCTCATGCTGTGTTAAGGCCTCGGAGCAGAACCCACATTCAAAGCCGATTTACTTCCCAGCGTCAGTAGGAATGAGGCTGGTTGGATCACGGGTCGGAGGGGGTCGAGTAACAATCTTTAACAGTCTACGGAGGTAACGCAGGTTTAACTTCAGAAAACCGCATGACGGATGAACTTCTAAAGCGACACAAACGGCAGCTTATCCGCGATATGGTATCGTCATGCTGGATGGTGAACATTTTTGTTTCATAAATATAAGTCCAGTGAGTTTAAACAAACTCCTAATTACAAGCTGCAGAATCACCTCTGAGCTAATACGCTCAAAAAAAAAAGAGCCCCAAATAAAGCAACATCTTAAAAAAAAAGAGGCTCGCAAGACATTCTGTTATATCACAGACAAATTAGTCCTCGTCACTGCACAGAATAAGAAGCACTTTGATCAGAAGAAGCACTAAGTCAAGCAAAACACAAAGCTAACGAAACGAAGCTGAAACGAGCTTCCTGGGAAACTCAGGTGTCTGATTGTCAGTGTGTCTCCACAGTGACTAATATGAAGACTCCTGTGATTTTTGGACAGGAAATCAGTGTTTTCCTGCATTGCTGGGGATTGCCAGGTGTGTGTGTGTGTGTGTGTGGGAAGGGTTTATCTACAAATACGGGCATGCAGGGGAACAAATCACTCCAAAGGATAATACTTAGACCTTTCTGCAGAAGACAACACTAAAAAAAATAAAAAAATAAATCACTGCGATACCCAGACAGACACCTGAGAACGGTCAAAGACAACAAGCGTCCAGCGAGTTGATGTGCAACAAGGGTGAAGAATAACAGCTCCTCCCCCGGCTGCACATCCGACCTTATAACAGCCATTTTGAAGCTCAACAAACAACACAAAGCTTGACACAGAACTGGCCTCATGTCAACAAACATTACCGCTGCTACCGAAGCTGCGACAGCCAGCAATAATAAACTGAACATCCCCCAAATCTGGCCAGTGTCCTGGCAGATTCTTCTGGATTTTATATGTTCCACTGGAATTGATATGGTTTCTGGTTAGATACCAGAGCGCGGCTCTGCTCCAGACCGGCTCCTCGACACATAAATGGCTGTTGCGTGAATGTGATTTTACACAAAATGAGGTCACAGTGGTCCTGAAGAAACAACACATACCTTTAAAGCTTTTCTGATTAAAAATAGAGTATATTCTTTTTTTTTTTAAATAGAATTCTAAATATATAATTCTTTTTCTGCAGTGAGAGGATTGCTAGATTTAAATGATAAAACACAATAAAGAGAATAACAATAGTGATAATAATGACAATGAAAAGATAAAAAAAAAAGTCTCCCCTTGAGGATAAAACATTGCTGTTAATCAGTAGCTGTGTCGATGTGTGTAAACAGTGCATTACCTTTCCTGGTTATTACCTTCTCATTTGTTCTCCTATAATCTGAACATTTATGCAGAAATAAATAATTCACAGGTTGTGCATACATACTTGTTTAGCATATACTGGCTTTTTGATGGGATTACTTTTCTTCTCTGAAACAAGTTTGGCTATGAAGAACAAAGGAGGAAATTTGGTGAGAGAAAACCTGAGATAGTGTACTTCAAGTTATCTGAGTTTCAGTTTGTGTCATTCTGTACAGTTTATGGGTCTTCTCTTTTTGGCATAGATTGTGTAGAAAATGAGGCTGATTCTTTTTTTTTTTTGGCTTTACTTAGCGTGATTGTTTTTAAAAATAAGGGAGGAAAGGCTGGGAGTTTGTTAAGACAAGGAGTTGCTGGAGGTTGAGGTAGAGGTAGGTGTGGGTGTGTTCTGCTGCTGCTGCTGTTGCTGAATGCGATTGCTGACCGTCTTGTTGGACAATCCAGATGCAGACAAGGCTGCCCCCGCTGCTGCCTGAGCGAAAAGAACGCCTACAAAGGAACAGAAGAAAAAAACTTTTTTTGTCTTAAAATCTCTTTTTCTGATAAATATCACTTTGCAACCAATATCTGGGAATTTACTGTTTCGCCAAAAAAAACCCTCCCTGAAACCACAAACTGTTCTTTTTTTACTTTCTGTTTGAGATGCACATTAAACAAATTAGACACTGTGACAACCATACTGGAAAATCTAATTTAGATACATAGCTTACACAGTGAGTGATCGAAATACCATTTCTCACTTCTACTCTGACATTTGCGGGGAAACACAAAGAAAGTGTGCTGGCTGCGTTGGCAGAGGCATGTTGCACAAGTCGTTCTACTTACAGTATCTTAGGCTCACAACAACATGAAACATTTAAAGAGAGAAATCGGCTCGACTTCCTGTTCCACAGACAGATACGTACCGGTGTACACCACTCCGTTCAGCTCCACTGACATGTTGATGCTGTTGGTGCCATTGGTGGTCAGGTTCAGGGCCGAGTCCTGCCTGCCTTCTAAACACACACGAAAACAGAAGCCAGGTTACCAAACAGCCTCAGACGCATTGTATTCTTCCTGGAAACAGCTAACTGATATAAGGGAAGCCGAGCTATATGATCAGATAGGGGAAGCCGCGCACAAAGAGAACACACACCTGTATGTGTGTGTCTGTGCCTACAGCATATATGAAAGGGGGCCAACATACAGGCTCTTCCTTCGCCGTTTGCTGTTGTGGTTTGTGGCAAGTTTACAGCAATATGTGACATAATAACGGCAAGGTGGGGATCAAAGGTTGAACTCCAGTTTCTGCTGATTCTGGGGTAATAATAAATGAAAGAAATGCAAAATCCACAATGATCTGGCAGTGGATGTGGGGAGTTCCTGTCTGCCAATTACTCAAAAAGTGAAGTTAGAAGGGGGTTGGAAGAAGATTAGCGTGGGATGATTGTTTGCACAGGAAAAACAGGTCAACTGGTGGCAGATTATAGTATTAGAACTTCTTCAGGGGTGATGATTGACTACATTAACAAACACTATGTAAAGGATATGACTCCCTGGCCTCGGGAACACTTCCTTAAACCGTTGACAGTAAACAATTTGTTAGCAAATAATTGCTTTTATTTATCTTTTGCAAAGTCTCCAACTTTGAGAGCTGGAGTTCTACTTGTCAAATAGAAGATAAGACGAACGTTTATGTAACCAGTAACCACCTCTTGTGTCGTTGTGTTCTAACAGAACCCTCTTCACTCTTTAGCTACGTCAGAGACTGAAAGAGTGTTTCAGTACCTTGGTTATTAATGCGGATGTTCATCGGTATCTGACCGGTCATGGCCAGCAGGTTATGTTGCAGCGCTCTTTGCAGCAGTCGGTGATGATCCTCCGCAGGCAGCGCCATCTTCTTCTCTGGAGGCTCGCCGGCCTCCAGTTTGTCCCTCAGCTGCTCCAGAGCCGCCACCTGAGCTGCCATTGCTGCCTGGGCTGCCGCCGCTTGCACAGCAGCCACGGAGTGACCAGCCAAAGCTCCTACTGGCAGTCGCGCCATGCCCACCCCAGGCAAGTGCTGCCCTCCCTCCTCTTCTGACCAGACACCACACAGAGGAAGACAATGGAGATCTTTATTCAGTGGAGGGCAAATGCAGCTGAATTTGCCTCACGCAGTAACCCCACCTTTCTTAATCTTCTGGATGGGGGTCAGCGAGGCCCCATTGGTGCTCACTGGCAGGCTCATACTGGGTGTGGATAGCTTTGGTGATGAAAGCATGGTGGGAGTCCCGTTGGGGGAGTACGTGAAGAGGGAGCTGCCGAAGCTCTGTCGTCGGCCCTCCCGCCGATTGCTGTCTATGGCTGCCTGGAGCTCGTTGGGGTTGCTCAGTCCCCTTTTATCACATTCATATGGGTACAGGTACTTCATGTATCTGCAAGAATCAACACTGTGTTTATCTCCTGCTGGAAAAGCAAACAAACTGCTTCCACAGCCTCTCCGAAGAAGATTAATCTATTAAATGAGACAGTTTTAGAAGCAGTTGTAATTTTGCTGTATATCTGGCACAATTCATTCTTTCATCACAATTATATTTGAAATTAAGCTGTCGTTAATGTGCTACCAGGTCCCATGCACCATTTGCTCCTAAAACTTAGTCTTAATTCAACTCTGTGGTAGTCATCAGCTTTTCTCTGCCTGCTGTATCTCAGGGGGACGTTGAGTATTAACCTAATGATCACTGATGTCATTATGATCGTCAGCCTTTGTGCAAAGGCAACATATTGTTAACAGAAGTCCCATGTAATTACACTCTGGGGTGTTTTAGATGTATGATTAAAGAAATTACTGAGCCGCACCATGGGGAGTTCTCAAATCCAGATGTCCCTGTGGCTGCAGCTTTACGCATTTTAATTTTGCCATGTAGCAAAGGTGGATTAAAGGTATTTTTGAAATTCCAGGTCTCATTCATGCATTAATGGATGTGAGGGTGCAGCTCATTATGAGCGAGCGAGCATGTGCATTCAGACAAGGGTCATGTGGGTTAAAGAACTGCGTGTTGACTTCTGAGAGCCAGCAGGCACACATGCATAAAACGCTGAGCACAAGGGATTATGGGTACTGAGAATAATGGCTACCTAAAGTTACAGACACCCAAATCAGCTATGTTATTCATCTGCTAATGCAAGAAAACGATAATCACAACAGACCGATAAATTACTATTTGAGTTCACCTTCCAGGGAGGTGTGTGTGTGTCTGTGTGTACTGACTGTGTGCGGAGGGTGAAGGCTGCACTGGTGATTGAGGTAGGCAGGTTGAGTCCCTTGGTAATCTCCCTCCACAGTTTCTTGTTGATAACCTCGACCAGACCGCCCTTCTCTGTCACCAGCCTGTAGAGTGAGTACAAATCCAGAACCTGCTTGGCCATAATGGGAATACGGTTCACTGGTGTTCCTGGAAGAACACAGATGTACAAATGGAAAAAACCTGTCACAGAGAGCGCTTATTTTCATGCAGACAGAGCAGTTATGATGACCTATTACTTAAATTAGTGACATCCTCATTTCCTTTAAATTTTATTAAGATGGAATACAAGATGGACTACCAGTCAGTCTAATGAGTAATACATAATTCCAGCAATTCAAAGATTTAACCTTCTCTCTGCCTCATGCTGCTTTTGTCTTTAAACTATGACACCATTAATCTAGACCATGACAAATCTATCAAATGTCATGGTAAAGACCTGATTGATACCTAGTATATGCAGAGATGCAACATCTCAGTTATCAACATGGCCTGCAAGTGGCGCTCTCATGTTTTCAGAGCAGACATGGCAGATCCTCCACTGCCTTTCACTCTATAGACACTACCACTGTTTTTTCAGTTGTAAACACATGTCGGCTGTGCTCAGCCATCTTATCTGCTTAATATGTGAGTCAACTTTGTCAAATTAACAAGGCTGTTTAGCATTTCAATGAATGCAAACGTCTGAGGCAAGCCCTGGGACATGCTGCTGTAGCTACGCAATCACCCAGGTCAAAGAAGTTGAATGCTCCAATACAGGACAACTGGAATGCTTCCGTCCAGAATATAGAAAAGATAAGTTCAGCCCTGAATGAAGCACTTGGCTTTAGGCACATGTACATGCATACAGATGACTTTCCTGTCTTCTGATGAAGAGTGTGTCTTTGGTGAGCAGACCCAGCATGGTGACTGAGTCTGAATCGTGGGTGTGTGTGTGTGTGTGTGTGTGTATGGTATTGGGGTGGGCAGGCAGCTGTACGTTCAAGCAGACGGACAGGAAGGTAAACCAATCCATTCCCAGGCATTGATACGATGTGTCCTGCCTAGTTACAGCCTGGGAAAGGCGAGGGGCTATAAAGGCATGATCTCCAAAATGAATAAAGACCCCACCCATGTGAGTGAAAGATAAGTAGCCCCTGCTTTGTCTGAGATCAGAAAGATACATGAGCGGACACACACACACACACACACACACACACACACACACACACACACACACTCACACACACACACGGTTACATACCCCTTTTTTGCATAAAGCTGAAAAGGTCATCCAGAAACTCTTTCCTCTTTGGGTCTCTATCCAGTTCATACAGCTGTGGGGAGGAAGAAACAAAAGAAGACCTTTAGTATTTTGTATAAAACGTCCGTACATGTTTAAAACCACAACAACTAGCAACACTAGCAGGTTCTGTGTAAGGCAGAGTGATGGGAAGCTCAGCAACAGTCTGTACGTCTGATTGCAGGAAGCTCAAACAGCAAAACTCAAAGAGGTTTTGACAGAATACAACAATCATCACATGTGAAGAAAACAGTCACATGTTCCATTCTGGCTCTATTATAAAACAGCAGATACAATGATCTAAATGTATGACATTAAAACCGTAACAAACCAGCGTGATCTTTATCTTTGACTGACCAATTCATTTATCGATGACCAGTTTGTTAAATTTAAAAAAAAAAATATCTAAAAAGTGCTCCATTTTTACAAGGACAGGATGAATATAAGGTCACAGTTACTCTGACCTCGAACAAGTATTCTTCCTTCAAGGCAAAAAACAAATCAAATAGTTTCTAATCAGACATGGAGATGATGGAGAAAGGAGACAGCAATTGGATCAGAATGGCTTGATGAGAACCTGATGTTGTCCCTGCTGTTAGCGGGCCCCTGGGCTCTGGAAAGTTTAGTAAAAGCAGTAAAAATGGGGCACCAGTAGAAGGGGAGTACAGAGACACTATTGAGCCTGAGGGTTTTTTTTTCCCAGCCCGCAACGCTTGTGTGATCGGAAAATATCCTGTTGCATCCTGTTTCTATGGGTGACACTAACATGTATTCTGACATGAGATAAGTCACACGGCAGGCAGCCCGATCATAAACTGTTCACCAGTAAATTTACACCTATGAACTAAAATGAAGGCTTTCACATTAAAAAATAAAGTCCTAAACAATCTACTCTATAACCACACGCTTTGGAACACTGCGTGACTGGGAATACTATAAAGACGCTTTTTATATATGGTTAACAGGTTAAAAAAACAGCAATCCCAGAGGCGACTGTTTTTTTTTAACCATTTAATGATGTGTAAATATGTTCTGCTTGAGGTTTCTCAGGTGGAGAATGTGTTTTTGTAATCAACATAAATCACCTGTTTTCCTTTAAAATGAAAAAAAAAAAAAATCTGAACAAAGCAACAATTCATCTAAAAAAAAAAATAAAAAAAATAAAACATAAATACTGGAATAGTCAAAATAAAATCCATTTATTTTCAAACAATGATACCAGTTGCCAGTTAACTAATTGCAATTGCAACTCTGAATGCATAAACCGTGAGCTGACGTAACACGTTGACATTTATTCTGACTTCTTTGCCCTCACACCGATAACACATCAAACTGCTGTTAGCTTTAGACAGCTGGGCAGAGAGAATGAAAACGAGGGGCTCGTCCTTCTGAAGTCTGCTATAATGGCGACAGCCGCGGCCTCTGACCGCAAAAAATTGTCCCTCGCTGTGGCATTCAGTTCTCATTAGTGACACCGAGCTGCCATCAGATCTTATTATGTAGTGGGCAGGCAGAACAGACCAGTTGGGACTGATGGGGGCTGTGCTGGAGGGGGCAGTGCAGGTTCCTGGCTAATGCACAGGCCTGCTGGAGGCAAGGGGGAGTTTTAATTACAGGATGCATGCATTTCGTGAAGTGCCGCACCATAAATCTCGGAAATTACCCCTCTATTCCCCATCCCCCCGCATTGCTTTATTTGCCCTCCCTTTCTCGCGTGTTCCTGATCAAACAAACCATCGTTTTTCATTCAGGGCCCAGAGGGGGCGCTCTATGGTGAATAAGCATGTTCCTAGTGTTCCAGATGGGTTAACAAAGAATATTTTTAAAAAACGATGACACACTTGTGGGCAACACTACACAACTGTAGCAGCGAAGTGTGAGCATGTTCACGGTGACCCTCTTCTGGTGGATATCAAGTTTCAGGCCTCATTCAGTAGTTGTGAACGCACTCGTGGACACTGTATCTTGTTTGTGTCCGTGAACATGTGACTAATCTAAACTTGCAGCTGTTGCCCCTGCTGAAGCTGGCTGACAGTATCGATACTGAACAATGCGTAATTCCTGTAAAATACACAATATTTCTGAATGTATTTAGTTGGCAAATGGGGGAAAAAACATGTCATTAAAAAAAAAAATCAAAGGGGGTCCAGTTGTCTTACTGACTCTAAATCATGTACAGGACCGTTCTAAGCTGCCTCCATCTGTCCAAATATTTAGCTCAGAAAAAAAGTGGCTTTAGCAAAATATGCACAAAGGGACAGCACATTAACAGCCCGACAGAAAGGTCGAGCGTGAAGTTAAATATTACACGTGCACTGCGGCTGTTTATGCTCAAGGGCTGGGGGCTGTGCTCGATAACACATCAGGGAAATATAAATTAACCAGTTTTATAAACAATTCATAGCAAGTTGCCAGTTAAGCTTGGTTACTTTTTAAAATTTGTCTTGAAACTAGACACAAAGGCATTAAACCTCAGAGCCGCTTGTTTGTCAGCTGATCACTGTTTCGAGCGTTTTAATTAAAACGTGAAAAACTGAAGCTCGGACAGAAGCTGGTAATGGACAAGCTTGTTTATTATGAAGAACAAAAGCCTTTATAGGTCCAGGGTTTGTACTGACTGACTGCTGCTGCAAACTGGGATCTGGATCCTGTCCTGCCAGCAAGACCACTGATCCCCACCCCTTTTACTTAATGTATCTGTCCATCTCTACACTCTCTTTGTCATTTTCTTTCCTTTTTTTAGAGATCTCTTTCATCGTTTCACCTCTTTCAGCATATATAGAGAAAGTAACCCCTATGTACTTTATATTACCCTGTCACCACCACCCACACGCACAGACACATTTGAAAGCAGAGGTGGGTGTGGTTACTGGTTATAGGTTTCCATGTGCACTAGGGCATGGGCCCCTCCTGGATTAAAGCTTTGCTATTCAGACAAATGACAAGGAACACAACAATTTCGAAACTGGGCTAACTGGTAAAACCTGGAGCAACTTTACACCACATGATCACAATCTATGATGGAAGACGTAGACGTCTAACTGCACATATTAGCTTATTGATCTGCTTATCATGCTACATTTGGAGAAAAGAAGCTTTGATTATAGGTGATCTATTTTCAACAAGGGGGAGGGGATTGAAAGTAAAGTGAACATGGCCTCCTTATCTGTGTGTACGTATGTTTGTGTTAGTCGATTCCCATCCTGCCCGTGAATGTAGGTCAGTAGCAGAAAAAAATGTAAACAGGCTTTTGGTCAGAAAACAAAGTCTTTCTCCTTGCAAGCAATCAGTAACCAAAGAGTAGCCCGTTATGCAGCTTTGCAGCTATGTAGTTGTAAAAAGAGAGGAAGTGAGTGTGAGTGTGTGTGTGTGTGTGTTTGTGTGTGTGTGAGAAAGGCAGGGGAGGGGTCCATTTCACCATTAACGCAAATGGAAGATAGCTAGCAGCACACAAGTGTCACACAGCACATAACAGAAGCCTGCAACTGAAAACCAAAACTGAGAGGAGACCCGGGAATGGCCTACATGCTCTCTTACACCTGCCAATCACTTTCGTCATCTTGTTTACATGTGTATATTATATACACATGAAATTTGGTGTGTATTTATGCAATATGTTAGGTTTCAAATTAGAATCCAACTATTCACCATGTTCTCATATCATCTATATTTCATCATTCAATTTAACCAATACTTTTAACCTCAGCTTTTTTTAAGAGCGGGTCAATGTTTAAAGCACATAACGTTCTGGAGTTTTAACCTATGTTTTCCCTGTATGTTTTCTTTCACTAAAGGCATGACTGAGCAATCAAAACGTATTAAAACCGTACGTAGTACATATGCTACTATACATAATTTAGACTCAATGTAATTAACGTCAGTTATGTACACAACAGAAACCAGGTTCTCATCAAACCTCTTAATCTCATGTTGCAGGACCAGTTTCACAACTCTGTTAAAGCCGTTTCCTCCCATGAGGTAGATTAGAATGTATAGCGCCCGTTTGCTGCATGAGATCCTGTCTGATTTAACCCATTCAGACCGGACCCCTGGCAGGTTAAGGAGGAAAAAGACGGTGGTGCTCCACTTACGCAACACTTTATGAGCGAGGCCACTGTGTAAGGGAAAATAGAGTGATGGAAAAGCCCAAAGGAAACGCAAAGTCAGGTTTATATTCATTTGAAACTACACGCTGACTAAAACGTGACAGAAGTCCAACAGGTTTCACAAAAATATCAGGAACCAGATTCATGTAGAAAAAGCTGTAATCTTTGATTATCTGTCCGATGGTTCTGTTTTGTGTGTAGTCCCTGAGAGCTGCGGAGCGCATGGACATCACTACATACCGTTTCCTTCCTGGAGATGCTTTGACAGGCTTTTACTGCCACCACCCTGATTTCCTGCTTGGTGTGTGTATGTACTTTGTCTTGAGTAACTGCCTTGGCCGCTGTAAAATGCTAAACAATATGTCGTGTGACATGATATCCATCTACTCTGCAAAACACCATCTTGTAAGATTTACGGCATTTGGTGGAATTTGAGCAGCAGTATCGCACCATTGGCTTCAGACTTTAGCCCAGTGAGCCACGTTTATGTGGCGGCGCCGCCATCGTGTTCAAGGACACCGCGTTCGATGAGTATCGCAAGCTGTTCTTTTCTTTCTCTTCTCTTTCTCTTCGGGGTTAAATTCAGCAGTGAATTCTTTCTTTTATTGTGACGCCACACCTTTTATTTGCCTCAATGGAAATGAATGATGAGGGAATGGAGCATGCCTGACCCCGTGTGCTGCACCTTGAATGTGTTTACTTTGTCAAAACCCTCAAGTTACACTCTTTTTTTTTTCCGGTTTGTTTTAAATGTGTTTTTAAATTTAAGACTTGGCTTCACTAATACAAATATGACCGCTATTAACTCATGCAAAGGAAAACAGGGAGTGCATGGCTAATAAAGAGAGGGTTGGGGGCATTGATATGGCTCAGAATCACATGATCTGCCGTATTCAAACAAAGCATTGTTCCAGGCTAAAGCCTTTTTATCGGAGTCATTAATGTTGAAAAGCAAACACACCACAAAGGCTCACTATTCCCGCATATACGTCACACAGAGTGCATACGGTTCTGCTGATCCCATAATGCAACACTGCATTATTGTTCCTGAAATACACACAGTACATCCTGAACAGAAACTGCATTACATGATTTCCTAATGGTGAATATTTATTCATGTTCTGTAACTTGAATCATAATCCAAATAACCCTATTTTAGAGGAATGTTCGAGATATTCTCTAACAATCAGTAATAAAGTAAAGGCGCCTCCTCTGGTTCCCTCCAATCCATTGCTATCCTCTGCAGAACAACCAATCAGGACAAAGCTATTGTCTGCACAAGAAGAAACCCCTGAAATTTTAAAGAGGTGCTGAGAAGCTCTATAAACGCAGTTCCAAGCAGTGAAAATAATGCACCTTTGTCCTCAGATGCTGGAGAGCTGTGAAGCTGCAGCCTGGCAGCACCGTGCCTGCGTGGACACTGAAAGTTCTGCGACAAGCACAGACGTGGTGCCAGAACTAGTTCTCAGTGAAAGGCCGTTATCGCTCAAGTCTTTAGCTTCTCAGTCGGCTGCCATTTAGAGATTAAAAGATCAAAACAGTCTGAGGAGAGGCGTCTACCAGCAGATTTGTGTGTACGTGTGTGTGCTAAAGCCGTTCTATAAAGGCATGACTGGATGATGTCCTTTTGGGAAAGATCATTCCAAGGTTTGATTGTTTATCAGGTCTGTTTGCTAATGAAATCTGTTTCCTCTGAACACGCCTGGTTGAAGTCTGAATTACGCTGATCTTTAAAAATATATATTGCAGAGCAATAACAGACAGCATTCTCCCCCGAGGTTTAATTTACAGTACTTTTCCCCTCCCCACTCAAATGCAATTAGACCTGCAGCAGATAGGCTGAAGGCTAAATAGCGCAGCGATGAGGGGGCAGGGAGGAGCCATTTTTGTTTCTCATGCTGTCACTGCTTTTTTGTTTAAGATAACTGAAATAAAGTTAATTTAGCCATTTTAAACACGATTAAAGAACTAAATATGTCTTTGAGGTGTGCAGCAAATGTGCTTAATGTGCGGCGAACAAGACGGTCACTCGGAAAATATCCTAATCCCATAAGTCGCCAAAGCTGACAGCAGCGTGACAGAAACAGACACGCTGCTGTAAACTGACATTTATAATGAATCCATCTTTGTGTCTTCTGCTCTTCCCCATCCCCCACCTGTACACAGTTAACAATAGGCCTGTCCAAGTGCAGATGCACCCAACGCTGCTTTATTGACTGGCAGGATCAAACACGTCATAATCTTAACTGATTGGCTGACCTCGTAAAAGTCTATATGCTGGGGATGGAAAGCCACAATAACTGACCATATCTGTTGTCTCTTTATCTCTTGCAGACCTATTTAGCCTTTTAAATTACTGGGGAACATGAACATGATCAGAAGAAAACACTAAAAATGAAGAGTTTGAAGGGCTGCATAAGCACATATTTTAATTGTTGGATCTTTGGTCCAATAGCCAGTAGGAGTGATTCAAAAGTACTGAATAATTCTGTCAAACATCTAAACTAAAGTTAACAAGTGTTTAAAAGCTGATGAAAAAAAAAAAAAAAAAAAAAACTACACTGGGTGGCATTCATATTCTAAAATTAAGATGTACCTTTTCCTCTTTCACCCTCACTTGAAACCCATCTCGGGCGGGTTAATGCAGTGATCTTTGAGGATAGGGTTTCTGCGTGGTGCACATCATTCTCCAGGGCTTTGTCAGGAATTTTTATACTCATCTTGCCTTGGATATAATTGGATATGCGGCGCTGCTCGGGCGACATGGGAAAAAGGTGAAAATCACTTGATGAAAACAAGACAAGGAAGCAGAATGAGCACCATCCCACACTCAACATGCACACCATTCCTGCCTGCTGCAGCTGCTCAGGCTTGTGCATTTGGATAACAATCAGAAATAGTAGCCAGATTCCCGGAGCCCTTGAGAGTCTTATGCATGTAGCCATGAGTGATCTGTTGAAACCACGCTGCTAATGAGTAGTATCACGATGAAGGATGGGTGGGCAGGGCAACGCTGGAGGAAATGGGTGTAGCGTGGTAGAGAAATCATATGCAAATATTTTAAAAGAGACCAATCAAATGAGGGAAAGCACCTGAGCACACATTTGGGTGGTTCTTGCACAAGACATTCTGTGTTATTTCGTCCAAAAGATACACATGCACTGCAATCATGGTGACCATGAATAATAGGTTGAAACTGAAAATGTTTACTCATCGTCAACAAAGATGCAGCGATAATAAGGGGTCTCAAGGTAAAAAGATGCAAAAAAACAGATTACAAAGTGAAAAGAGGTACATGACAGTGCTTGGATGTGAGGAGGACAAAGGCCTGCAGAAGATGTTTCATCAAGTGAAATTGTGCTTGATTACTCTGATGAATTGTGCAGCCATGTATCGATTTAATGGAAAGAAAACAAATTAGGAAACATGTGGCTGGATTAACATATCAAGCACACAGAATCCGAAGAGGACGGATATCTGACCCAAGATTGAGATGTCACAGCCACATTGCATAATCAATAGTTAAATGAACTGCTGCTTGACCTCCAGGACCCTACAGCGTGCATGAAGCAGTGGTCTAAATTCTGCCATGGAACATTTCGCTGCACTGCTTCACCAATCTTACAGGCCTGTTCTGTCTTTACACAATTAAAAAAAAAAAGGATTAAAAATGGATTACACTCCAAACCACCATGCACAGAAATCCCACAGCCAAGACTGAAAATTGTAGCTGACATCTGGACACTTTACGGTCTGTTTTCTAGTCGAAGCTGACAGCAAAACACAAGTTAATCTGCACAAAAAGAGCCCTGTACCCGGACCAATCTGAATCAAGTCATCAATATTATTCTCCATGGTGTTTGTGCTAATGCATATCGAGCTGCTTGCAGTGGAAATTATTCCATCATCAGTTGAAACTGTTGTGTAAGAAGTCATCAGGTATTATTTGTACCTTTAGCATCTATAGCATGAAAAGCCTTAAAGCCGAGACCTCCTGCTGTGCCCACACAATGAAAAGAGGACAGCTTTTATTAAAACCACAACCAATGTTCTTGTCACAGGAGTGAAATGTGCCTCGAAGATTATTGATTACGACACTCAAAGGGTCTTTTATGATAAAATGTCAGCAAAGTGTACACCGCTCTGCATGTTTTTGAACCGTTGACAGCATACACAGGATTTGGACCTTGAGAATGTGCATCAAAGTATTTCTATCTGCGTTTGACCCACTTCTTGATTGATTTTCTTCCATGAATGAAAGCTTTCTAGCCCTTTTCAAAAGGATCTCAAGGCAACAGACGTTCTCACTGCTTTTGTTCAAGTAAATGCCTTCAACCGAGGTTGTTTTATAGAAAGATGTCACTTAAGGCTTTGTTGCCAGTTCTGACCTTTCTATGAACATCTATTTTTGCTTTAATATTGAATCACAAGGCTAAAGTGAAGCGTCTTTTTGAAGAAGACACAATTTCTTTTAAAAGAGAAGAATGAACATAAAATAATTCACACACCTCAGCGGGAAAAAACATTTGGTGATTTCTACAACTCCTGGCAGTTTTAAATTATTATTAAATATACATATCAAGAGGAATCAGTCCACTAGCAATTAAGGAATGTGACAAAACTAAAACAAAACTGGACAGCAAAAAAAAAAAAAAAAATCCTAAAAAAAACCAAACAAAAAAAAAACAGGAAAAAGAAAGAGCTAGCCTGGGCCTTTATGCAATCTTTGTTTACATTCCAGCTGCAACCCCAGCTCCTCCGTATTGAACCACTGCCAATTTCTAGAATCCCCATGGCTGCACAGTTTCTGACATCAGCTCCACGCTGCTGCATGTTAAGCGTTGGACATGACTTCAATGGCCTGCAGTGCTTCACTGCGAAAATGAGCGTGTACTACACACACTACTTGGCAGCCGTTCAAAAGGCTACAACAACTGAATGACTTTTTCCTCTTCCCTCCGTCACACCTCTTAGCCCTCACGTGCTGTTCCTCAGCCAGACTTTCCCAGGTCGTTTCATGGTGCTTCAGCCTTTTGTCATTATTCGCCAAGCCTCAGAAACTCTTTCTCTCAAAATCTTTGCCTGCATAAGTCACTGCACAATGCACACTGAGGACAAATCTTGCCTCTGCAGATTAATTCAATCCCCGCAGCCTCCAGTTAAGAAGACAATTTAAGAGGGCTGATTGTGTTCGGCTAAAATAATGAACATGTCTAAGCAAATTGATTAGAGACAAGAGAAATGAGTAGAAGTGAAAAGATATGCAAAGGATGTTTTGGTTTTTTTTAACTGTGACTGATATTGGGCACTCATTAATAGAACCAGTATATATGAGGTTAAATAAAGCACAAGAAAATGTCAAAAAGAAGATTTTATTGCATGACGTTTCCTGTGAATTTAACGACGGGACAGATTCCAGCAAAGTTTTGTCTTGCCTTTGCAACAGCTGCTAAAACGTCTTATGAAACAACATGGTGTACCTACACATACAACTCTCAGGTAGATCAAAAGGCCAAAATGAAACTACAGAGGAAAATAAACCCCAGCGAGCACTTATCAGACAGCTGTATCAGCAGAAACCTGACGGACAATCCCAATAAGTGTTGCTCCCAGTTGACTCCTATTGGAGGAACACTTCCTGTAGTCACTAACAGCCACCTCCCCCACCCTCAAAGACTGTGTGTGTGTGTGTGTGTGTGTGTGTGTGTGTGTGTGTGTGTGTGAGCAATTTAATGTTTAATGCCACCTCCCCTCCATTCACCCTGATCACGGTGAGTGTCATGAATTTTTAAAGACATCCCTACTTTACTGTCCATCTGGGCTCCATCTGCCCAGCCGCTGATGTTTAACGCAGACAGACACACGGGACTGGAGGCTTCAAAGGCTCTACGTGGCCTCTGGACCAGGTCTGGCCAGTACTGTTTACAAAAGGGGACCATGGAGCAGGACAGTTGTATAAGTGTGCTCCTGCACATTATTGAAAAGACAGTACATGTGTATCCACAAATAGTCTGCATGTTCTCAGGTCAAAGCCCTGTGGTGCTTTGGAAGAAAATCTCTTACTGAAAACGTCAATCTTACTGGTCTAGAAGCAACTTTTCCTCTCAAAATGAAATGAAAATTTCTCCGAAAAATAAATCTTACATTGGTTTATCCAGTACCCAGAAAGCAAGCGCATACAAGGCATGTTACCTTTAAAAAGTCACATTAGCCAATGGACAACCTTCCATCTCAGTGTAAATTATGGCTCAGAACCAGAAATGCAGAGTGCAACTCAAGGAGGAGTGCTTATATTCAGATGACGCCGGTGGGGGAGGGTTGCCTTTGGATGACTGAAATGACTGAACTGAACTGGCAGAGAACCAGCCGAGTAATTCATCTTAAATTACACGATATTCCAATTATGTCTGCACAATTTGATATCTGCACAACTCTGTAATATTTTGCCAAAGAGAGATCATTTTTAAACTGTCAGTTAGTTTGATAGTGCACAAGGCAGAGTGTAAGCGTGCTTTGGGACAGGCCAGGCCTCCTGGCTGGATTTAGTCTGACCTTTTAGCTGAGACCATGCAGAAGCGGCGGTGGCGGTATGATCCAGCAGGAATGCAGATTGGCTGATATACCTTAGACTCACACAGCCTGGGGCAAAGCTCAACAGCCTCTACTAAAGCAAGGGTTAGCGTGCGTGTTTCCTCACCTGCATGAATCATAGAGCCGAGACCGGAGGGGGTTTGGGCAATGTTTTGGTTTTTCATTTAGCAGTCTAATTTGTAACCACGGTTTGTCAACTGTTACATTCATCTAAAATGTTCTGTCATCTTTAACATTCTGTGCCAGCACGTGTCAGAGCGGGCGATGACCTTGTCCTAATTCCTCCCCCAGAACGCAGTGAGTTGGACTCGGCCACAGGCAATTGTTGTTGCGAAGCAGCAGAGATATTAGAGCTGATACTGGCTGTGAATGACACGACCCAAACAGAGCCCCCCGACTGCTGCAGACTGATAGAGGAGTGCCAGTTTTCTGCTGAGGATGTAGGGTTCCTAGTGGCTACATTATCACCCTCCCTCAGGCACATTCCAACGGCCTCCACCCACCTGCCCAGAATAAACCATACAGTCTAAGATCCTTCCTTCAATCCCATGCGCTCAGTGCACACAATTCATTGCAATAAAATCAAGCTATAAAGACAGTGCCTTTTTAACATAAAGAGTCTAAACCCCCCCCCCCCCCAAATATGCAACATAAATACACAACGCGTACTGAATCCATTTTAAGATCAATCCATTTAGTCATCTGGAGCGCTCCTAACCACATTCTTTAGAGAAAACACATATGCAGCCTGGGAAACCTGTAAAAGTCTGCAGACTGAGTTTATGTGACAGCCCGTCCTGAACAGACACTAACAACACATTCGCCTCCATAATGTACAGCATAAAAAAACACTTTCCCACAGCGAAGAGGTGCAACCAGGAGCAGAAAGCCGACCACCTGATGCCAGGTCTGTTCTGGAGGCCCACTTGGACTAGATCACTCAAAGCGCGTTAAGACAAGATGAAATCTGCCTCTCAGATACAGAGACAACATGTTAGGAACACAGGCTACCGTGCACGTCGGTCCGAATGCTTTTCATCTACAAGTAGGAACATGACTTGACTCCATACCATCACCAGCTCCACACAAAAGGCAATGCTAGCCAAAGCAAACACACGCCAATTAGCAAGAAAGCAGCCCAGGAAGCATTTATCAAGAGTTTTACTGAAGTAACTAACTCGCAGATAACACAAAATAACACTCAGGATGCCCGTAAGTGTCGTAAGCAGAGGAGACATCTGAGGACTGAGGACACAGACGTGTGGGACTGTCCTTCCTGTAATCGCTCAACGTTCTCAGGTTGTGTGAAGGGTTGGTCAGCTCTGCTCAGTTCCACCTAAATGCAGTATTGCATGTTTTCCTGGTATGATTCAGCAGGTGAGTGCTGTTTTTTTCCAAAAAAAAAAAAAAAGTTCTGTCTTTTTTCTGGTTTTACTATCAACCTTTTTTTTGCGACAATGAAACCACATATTTGGCAGTCGAAAGTCAACACCTTTGAGTCCTGTTGGGCGTGGGTGGGTAGTGACAGAAACTCTGCTGATACATGACCGAGCAGTGGGATGAGTGAAGACGTTCTGGCCTTGAAATCATCACTAGACTAAAATTTCCCATTGTTGTATCTGGCAGCTGCTCAAATTCCGGAGGACTCCAGTTATGACATTTTGCCCGGGGCCTACATGACTCACTACAAACTACTTACCTGACTGAGTAAAGAGAGTGGGGGTGATTTGCTAAGACGAAACAAAAAATGTAAATGTTGCATCTTGGTTAAAATTACCGTCTCTCTTTTACGACAACGAGAAACCACAAATGGCAGTTTCTCTAGCAAAAAAGAAGAGGAAGCGCGAGAAAAAAACATGGTGCTCTGCAAATATAAATTAGGGCCGAAATGACCAAGTCTGATTCGCATTGGGTTAGAATTATCAGGAAAAGAGACTGTCATCACCATGACAAGCCTGTCATTTCTGCTTTGCACACTGCTGACCCAGCATATTTATAGAAGATCGTAATCACAGACCAAAGCCTCAATTATTACTAATCACCATAATCATCCAAGGTTAAAATTAGTCCTATCTGACTGATGTGCATGTCCAAATTTGTGGTATCACAATACTACAAATACTACCAGCGATGGCGTGAAGAGCCATCACTTGAATGGTGCTTTATGAACCTTATGCAACACCTCATACTGGATATTCAGGCTTTAATTCATGACGCTGTTAAAGACTATAGCAGGAGGAGCTTGATGCTGGATACAATGACATATGTTTTCATGGTCTGGGTTGCAGCAATGACTAATCTTAACAGTTCAGATACTGGCTGTCCTGATTACGAAACCGTCATTGAGTGTCTGACATGTGATAAAAAAAAAAAAGAACTGTGTATTCCACCTGAAAACCACCAGCTGCCGAGAGTATCAATTCAAGTCATTCACGCAAAGCTTTACGCAGGGAGGGGCGAACTATTTAAAGTAGCAGAGTGTAGGTTTGAGGGGAGTTTTATTCCACATGCTCTGTAATTACAAGAAATACATCTTAAATTACAGAATCTGTGGGCGGGGTTGGAAATTTCTCGCATGAAGGCTGGGCGGGGTGAAGTCAGTGGTCTGAATTTCTGAAAACTGTGCACATCACAGGTTTCTATTCGAAAAAGGAGTTCAGTAATCTCTATTCAAATAAAAGACAATCGGCTTTTCATGCTGTCAAACATGTTTTATGGGCTGACATGCTTTAAAGGACCAGCGTGTTTGCATTGTAACAGTGGTTTCCATTATGTCATCAGCCTGCCTTTACATTAAAATGGCCGGGGAGAGGCCACAATTTCATTCTTGGAAACCAGTTTCAAATGGTTTTTTTTACGTTAACGCAAAAGCTTTTTAAATTCAGTTCTTCTAAAATCAACACTTTGGATGATTTAGTTTTACACACATGGAAATATGCTATCTAAAAAATAATATCCAGAAATGATCCCCTCAACTGACAGGTCACTTAATCTTGGCTTGGGGGGGGTCCTTTGCATCACAGGGACTATTTCGTCCAGTAACAGCACGCAGACTGTCTGACTTCAGAGTTCTGAGAACGTTTGCGAAACTACACAAATGAAAGGAGGTAATGCGGGATTGCACGTCAGATTCAACTGTGGCTACATCCTGTAATTTCAACATTAAAAGGACAAATGATCTTTTATCTTTATATCGCTAGTCAGGAATGGAGAGTGGATTTCACAGCCCCCTGGATACAGACCTCCATCGTAACTGTTGACAGATATAAATCTTTTCAAGTAAACAGTCTGTCTTATACCGATGGGGCCTCCCTCATGATATCCATCCCCCAGCATGTTTACAGTAAACGCCAGCATGGTAAAGCTGTTAAAATGTATCCCCACCCCCTCCCATTCCACTCCAATAAGCTTCTCTTCCTCAGCTTACAGTTCTATTTAGTCCAGGAGACATGTTTTTTACTCCTTCGCTCACCGTCTTTTACTCTCAAGCACCGGTATTGAGGAAACGTCTGGGGGGAACACTGAGCTTGTCCAGCACAATAACTGATGAGACAATTATTGTGAGGCATTGTTGAGACCGGAGCCCCTGACAGATGGCAAACTGAAGGACAACAATCAGGTGGCTTAGACAAATTAAAAGCCTCAGATTCGGATCCATTTTGTCCCTGGCTTGTGTTATTTTTCCACCCTGTCTCTGCGGTTGCGACCCGGATGATTATAGAACTAAAATAGTGCCGAGAATAACACAGTCAGGCTTACGTTAGCTGGCATGCCATGATGCTCTAACATTTTTGAAACATCCCCTGACTATTTTGTGACTTATTTAGACTTCTGCTTTTTTTTTTTTTTTTCAACCTCACATCATTACAGTATGTTGTTACGCCATCAGCAGTCTCTATTTTCAGTACATTTGTTTCCCTGTGTGATCACATCAAACAGCGTGTAACTTCTCTACAGCGTGATCCCCTGAGAATTATGAAGACACGGTACCTGTCGGAACTGCTCCTCGTAGGTCCATTCTCCGTGGTCCTGCCCACCCACGTGGCTGTGGGGGGCGTGTGAAGGCAGGATGGATACGTGGTGCTCTTGGTCGATGTTGGGACGGGCCTTCAGCAGCTGAGAGTGGGGATGGAGCTGACGGTGGGGCAGCAGGAGGATTCCCTTCCCCGGAGCTACTGCGTCGTGGCCTGTCGGCAGAGCCTCGTCGGCCAGGTCGTCTTCAAAATCTTCTTCCATCTCGCCCTCAAAGTCTTCTTCGTCCCATTTCTGCTTGCTGCATTCATCAGAGATAGTATAGAATTAAAGAAAACACACTAATGAAGACCAAAGCTGGCAAAATGTATGGAAAAGTGGAGTGCAGTAGATGATGCACTTACATCTGCTCTTCCTCATCCGACCCCATCATGTCCTTGTAATGCTCCTCCCCATCATGGTCATCATCGTCACCTTCGTCGTCGCCGCCGCTGCTGCGATCCGACATGGGGCTGTTGGAAACCTTCTGCAGCCCTGCGGCAGCGGCGCGCATAGCCGCCAGCGCTGCCATCTGGGCTTGCTCTGCCTCTGGCGTGGGGCTTCCCATGAGCTCGTCCCCTCCTCCTCCTCCTCTTCCTCCTCCTCCTCCTCCTCCGCTGGCGTGGATCTGAGTTTGTTGAGCTGCCGCTTGTTGCTGTAGCTGCTGCTCCATCAGCAACTTAGCCCGCTGCTGCCTGTGCAGGTTCTCCATGACCGCCTGCAGCTTCATCTCTGGGGAAAGCGGCACAGGTTTCAGATCGGATGCCTTCCTTTCCCCGTCACTCCTCTGGCAGAGCAGCAGAAAATCTCCTTCTGGCGGAGTATGCTCGATCTTCCTGACTGGCCGGAGGCTTTGCCAACTGTCTGCTGGAGGTTTGGAGGTCACGGTTTTGCTTAAATGTTGGTCCTTGAGGAAAATTGGAAGGAGGAATAGGAGGAGGAGGAGGAGGAGGAGGAGGAGGAGGAGAGGGGTTGGTCGAAGCACTGAGACATGCAGTCAGTGGAGGCAGAGGGCTCTCTCCTTTCAATGGATTTTTCTCTCTGCAGTTAAGGGCGAACCAAACCTGGCAGCCGAGCTGAGTCAACAGTGGTCAATGAGGCACGGGTAGTGGGTGTCAAGGTAAGAGTAGAGTGTGCTGACACACTACAAAGACCTGGGGAAGAGAAAAAAAAAAACGTGTCAGGCAGCTGCTTCAAAACATCCTCAAATTTCAACCACTGGGGGAAAATGCTCTTCACCAGAAAAAGGTGAATAACACTAACAATGCCAGGATTCCCTGATATCTGGACTCTGATACGGAAGAAAGATTAATCTTTCGTGAAGTTTAATTCTGCGGTCACTGAGTTTAAAGTCATTGCGCAACACAGACGCGATTACTCACACAGACAGAGCAGGCAGCCTTAAAAAAAAACCACACAGTACAGAATGTTTCTGCCTCAACAATAAGAGGAAGTGAAATCAGGAAAAACCTATACTTTCTTCACCTGGTTACCCTGATAGCTAAGATTAATTTCAGCTCCACCAGTAACAATAAACAACCTTGTCAATATTTGTTTTAACAGCTTAGCTTTCCGAGGCGGGAGCTCGCTGCGACTCCCGTGTCTATTCCATGCCACAGCCACAGCGGGGGGGCTACGCTGCAACATACCTCCACACAGAAAGTGCTCAGGTGTCAAAAGGTTTGTTGTTCTGATGCGGAAAAGAGCCAATGGCAGCTTTGTGAGCTGCAGGACTGTCCGGCCCATTTACACTGGAGCTCACACACATTCTGCATGTGGAGACATTGGGATTCGGTAAAAAAAAAACCCGGCGGTGATAAGAGCTGCACAGTAAGTCAACAACACGTGGGGAAATCGTTTTCTGGCGCAGATGCTGGATGTGCCGTGCGAGTCAGGCCATGAGGCATTTGTGACGGTCCACCATCAGTTATTCACCAATGCTGAGTAATCCACAAACAGTCGTCTGTTAGCACCGCCTGCCAAGATATTAATCTTTACAAACGTCTTTCTCCAGTCTACGCCAAGAAAACATGACGGATGGCAAAACAGTTTTTTTCCACTAATATTTAGCAATATCTCAGCTGCGATCATGTTAATGCGAGGAATCGAGAGGTCTAACTGAAAAACTCCATTCAAATGTTCAGCTTTCACCTCTATCCTACTTACCTCAACATTTCTAGAAAAAAAAGGGTCATCCATCATCTGACTCGTTTTTGTACTGACATGGTTATCATGAATCCCTGAGAAAATCTCACCAAAGAAAAGGAGCTTTGCAGATGGGTTTTAAAACCCTTTTCAGACCAAGATCACGCAAAAGTGTGGCTGTCGCGCTCATTTGCGCATACGAATCACCTCTTTATCACACTGGTTCATCCTCTGTGCTCACAGGAACTACATATATATGTACATTTCAAGCCTATAGACCGAAGAGAAAAATTTGGTTCTGCTTTTTTTTTTTAACTGGGAAATTTTACCTACTTTACACAATATTTAATGCATGACTAGATGAATTACAAAATGATTAATACAGGTAAAGTGCATAGAAGTAAAGACTCCAGTGTTTCTGCCAAAGTCATTTAAGGCATTAAGCTTTATGGGAAGTCTTAAAGTTGTTTTTATTTTCACACAATAGAAAAGTTCAGTAACTTCTGACACATAACAGCCACCGCAGCTTGTGTAAGGGTGGTCAGGAAGTATCAATCGTAATGAGGAGTTGCAGGCTGGCTGACCTTTAAAAAAAAGAATAAGACAAATGTTCACAGCCAACTCAAACCAAAGAGGAGCTGTCAGCGCAGCGTTGATATCCTGCAGGTCCTCCAGACACAAATTACCTTCAGAGAACAACAGTTCTGCAAATGCAGCAAAGCGCCACGTTAATGAAAACATCAGCTTGACAAAATACTGAACCGATAATGCTCCCATAAGCAAGAGTGAAGAATGGAGTGCAGAAGCGCGCAGGAACAAGTGTTTCAGTCACCCAATCCTGCGGCTGCATGTCAGACATATATACTGCAAAAGGAAACAAGAGCTGTGAAACTTGTGTTTCTTCAGAGGGTGATAGAAGTGACAACTGATGGAGCAGATGCAGCCAGACAGCCGACAGATACTCAATATTGATTTATTACATTCTTTAAGGGTGATAGAGGCACGGCTGAATGGCTGCAGTTGTCAGGGGAGGACAGTGCTTCTATAAGCAGGATTTAAACATCTTAACAGGATCTGGCTCAACTGAGATGGCTTCTCTCTGCCGTAACGCTGGACAAAACACATAAAAACACCAGAGAGGGCATCTGCTGTGTTCGCTCCATGTGCAAGGCGAAGGCGATCCATGGCACGGCTCCTTTCATTGTCATACGTGTCAGCGTCAAAGACGGAAGCGATTACAACAAAACGCTGCTTTGTTGACTCTTCCTGCACACAGGGAAGCAGAAGTGGTCTCTCTGGTTCATGCCACTGTTCATCACAAATGCTCGATGGTGCAAATGATATTGCATCACCGTGCATGTTCAATCTGCTTCCCCAAACGAAGAGGCACGTTTAATGCTTAGAAAACCAGTTACACGTGAAGAAAACGGCTGTAGAACAATAAGTCAAATATCTGAGGCAGCTGATCCGCTTCACTGGCTGACTGTGCATGTTAAAGACCGGTCAGTCATGGCTTTGAGTCATCATGTGTCATGGAAATACTTGCACAAAGGCTGAGAAATCCAAAATAGTTTATCAGTGACAGTGCGCTGCGTTGACATCCGAATGATGTCTGGACTTTTTTCCTTCCTGATTTAAATAATTCAACAGGCTTTCAGACAGTGTCTGCGTGTTTCATGGTGTTATGTGAGCATTTTGGGCAGCTGCTCAACAGCGTTGTGCAAGTATCTGGAGGTTGCACAACTAATGTGCTTTTGTTAGTTTTTCTTAATAATTCTGTTGCAGCCAGATTCTGGCTGATTTGCCAGACAATTCCAATTACGAGTCCATTCAGTCAGTCAGGGAAAACTTCCTGAATGCTAACAACGCTGCAAAATCTTGTGATACACCAAAGGACAAATTGAAGCCCTGGGTGTGACAGCTGACATATGCAATGTTTTTTTTTGCATCAAAGGCTGTTTTAATGAGCGTTATTAACGCAGCAAAACACGAAGAACCACGGTAAAAAGCAAAGTTGCAGTTGGATGCCTGAGTATTTCTCTTACAACTGAAGCAAAAATGTATATTTAACTGGCGGAAGGAGTCCAGCCCCATCCCAGATCACTAGATATCCATTGGAATTTTTAATGGTGTATAGTCGAGTGTTTTTGGAACCATTTTGGTACACACTACACCTAAATCTGACTTCTGTTCTCAGAGGGGATAAAAAACAAGAATTTTTACCATCAGGAAATGTATGTAAAAGAGTAAGAAAAAATAGCTACCAATTAAAAGCTGTATAAAAAAACAATCCTCCAAAATGCAGCTAACCCTTTAACACCCTTAGGGCTCATTTAACGCCATAATTGGCTAAAGGGAGGTGGTGGTTGACCCGTGTGGGGGAGGGAGGAGCTAAACTTCAGGAGTTGGCCGAATGAAGGATGAAGCAGAAATGACGAGAGCTAATGGGTTAATCCTCTTTTTTTTAAACCGACATTTAAGAGGTGGAAGATTGCAAGGTCTGAGCAAACATGACAGTGATAAGAACGAGAGCTAAGGGTCTAATTCCAACATGATAAAGAGCTCCAAACCACCTCGTGCACAAGCATATTTGTACATACGAGAGTGGCTGATCACACAGGCATGAAGCGTGCATCTCGAGACTTCACCTTTAAGTTACGGTGGATGTAGATTCATTCATGTGACTGTGTCAGAACCATTGATAAGTGCACACAGACTATTTGGTGCCATGTGTAGCTCGCAAACTTGATAGTGCAGTAAAAGGTGCTGAAGTTCTCATAAAGCAACAGACATAAACACCGGGTTCCTCCCCAGTAAGCAGTTTTGTTTAATGTGCAAGTGTCAGCACAGATGCATATCTTAGGTCTTCAACAGCTGAAATAATAGTCTTTGTTTCCTTTGATGCTTTGAAATGAGAAATCACTTTTATGGTTCCTGAGAGAGACGCGTTGTTTGAGAGGAACCGAATGAGGTCTGCAGTAAATCTAAACTACACTGCTTCACTTCAGTCTGATTAACTCCACTGGCTTTTCACGGAAATCCCACTGTCCTCCTGTCTTCCTTGGGTTTAATATTGACGCAACAGAAGCACCATAAACTTTTAACAGCATTTTACGGAGTATTGAGGAATTTCTATTAATTTATATTCTGCAGGACATAAAAACAAGTGTAAACAAGTCCAAAGCTATGCCAACAAAGCCTCCGGACATTCCCCTCTATAAACCCTAAAGGATAACGACTGAAAAGCCCGATGCACCTCAGTTCCTGTTGAACACGTTTGCATATCTTTT
Source organism: Arothron firmamentum (assembly GCA_016586285.1). Classification (NCBI taxonomy): domain Eukaryota; kingdom Metazoa; phylum Chordata; class Actinopteri; order Tetraodontiformes; family Tetraodontidae; genus Arothron; species Arothron firmamentum. The sequence goes on from BJFM01000359.1 coordinate 47,614, forward strand.
TAAATAAGTGTGAATTAAGTCCCTACAAACATGTAAACACCACGACACTGTTAGATTTGCAACAGAAAAACAGCCAAGCATTAACTAACTTGAAGTTTGTTTGCTTGAGGAGCAGAATTTATTACTTCGATCAACAGCTCTGAGCCCTGGCCCCTGGCTAAATTTAAACTGCAAGATGCAACTTTCTGTCTCACTTTTACAGGAAAAGCAAAGGACATTTAAAAGGCAGGATGGCAGCGGAAACCACGCTGGATGTTTTGGATCACGCCAGAAGGGACCAAACACCAACAGTTTGTGAATTCTCACAGTAAAAAGCCAGAAAACACGGTCAGTGGTTCCAGTCTTGATTGTGCGTCCCGCTGCTGCATTCCTTGCAACATTACCTTGCATTGCGATAACACAGACTCAGTTGAGCCCCACCGCGCCAACAACAAGATCATTGAGGAAGTGTCATGGTTGCTCGTTACGCGGTTTCTACTGATGTCTCCAATGGGTCACTGCAATTGTGAGCCAAATCTCATTAGTCCCCGTTATGCTACAAATCAAGAGGCCAGGGAGGAAAAAAAACCACCTACTCTTAGATTCTGATTCTAAAAAGTGGAATCTTAGACATCGTAGGTGAAACAGCAGCCAGCTGAGCGTGACAGCACGCTGCCGACGGGCCGAATGGAAGACGGCGCAGAAATGAAGACGGCGCAGAAATGGCTTGCCGCTTGCGCTAGTTTTGTCTCGCTTTTGTCAACTTTGATTGAAGGCCTCAAGAGCTCATCGTGAAAACGCCCATTACAACGGAAAATGCGCACATTCTTCCTGTTCTGGAGAGAACTTGCTAGCTACAGGAAAAAAATAATTGGCTACTTTAAATAATAGATAGCTCTGCCTCATAGGTGGATGCTGACCTACCCCCCAGACTGATGTGGCAGCTGTAGTAGTAAAAGAGTAAATATAATCTCATGTGATGACGTGAAACACGGGCAAGTCTACATGGACCACTACAGCACAACAACGACTGCCAGTTTACGGTTGACTCTGCTGCATCTCTACTGGAATTTCAGCTCATTTTTGGTGGACCTTTACCATCCTCCCCCTTGCAATTTAACAACGATTGAAAGTGATGAGCAAAGCCTGAATTCTGCGACTCGATACTCTCCTTCCTCTGTGCTGATTATGTGGGCCTGTAAATGTGAAACAGAGCTTTAACCCGACTCCAGTTGTTCCAGAACCAACCAGAAATCTGCAGTGACTGCTCGCAGTCAGCTGCAAAACAACAACTCGCCTGGGCAAATTCCTCGTGCATGTCACTAATGTTGCCATAAAATCTTTCTGTGATCCAGGAGACCAGCTGCTGGCGGGCTTGAATCCGCTATTGTGAATCCAGACGGACGGCATGGTCGCTGGTCCCTCAGTGTGAGGGAAGCGGGCTCGACTGGGGGAGGGTGGCTGTTCAGCTAATGACCGGCATGAACGGCCCAAACTGGATTAGCATGTCGGTTCATATGGTGACGTCATGATATTGATATCTTCAACAATAAAGCCTTTTGTCTGCAGAGGGGCAATGAAATGAAAGAATTCTGTTTATTGTGCAGACATCCACAACAGAAATGGTCCCATCGGCCCTTACGGTGACCCCATGTACATAAATCCTCTCAGCGCCTGCTTCAGGGGCATGTGTAGCCTCTGCCTGATATTTGATTAGCCCTGAAAAAGCTGATGCGGCCTGGCAGCTTTACCAACTACAAATATGAAAGACACATGCTGCACGCTTGATGGACATGCCAGCGTGTTGCAGCCGTGTGCACGCTGGTATCCAGGCAGACGAGAGCTAGGATAGATGGCGCTGATGCCGACCCGAGTGCCGGCTGCCTCCTACACGCACACAGCTTCTGCTGGGGAATTGCTGGGTATCCCGAAAGCAGACGTTTCCTCAGCCTGCTCCCTGCTTGCGTGCGTCACCTTCGCCCGTGCTGGGATTCCCCCATGGCTTTGGCCCAGGCGGTGAAGTAATGGGAAAACATTTTTTTCCTGCAATTTTTGGCAGGACAACCAAGTTAAAGCCTCCACGTGCTGAGCAGTAATGTAGCTTTTGGCACAGGAACAGCTGAACGGCTGCCAATCCAGCCAGCTTTTGGCTTCTTTCATGACAGGAAAGCCTGTGATGACTGTTATACAATTCCTACCAATATTTACAGACAAAAATCAACTGACACAACACCGGCCTTAAGCCAAAAACCCACACCCTTAAGCATGCAGGAGTAATTTGAATAAAGAGACAACATGAAAACAGTCAACAGAGCACTGTAGAGGATTAAAGTTTGATAGGGAATCAACCAGACCTGTTTGTCTTGTCTGTGCATGTTTGCCATCATTCACAGCCCACTGCGAGGTTGCTAGCAAAATGTCAGCAACTGCTTCACACTCAGTCACAATGCTCGAGGGCTATTCTATTTGAATTTTGCATTTAGTGCTTCTAAATGTTCTTCAAATAACCGTGAGCTGAGATCTGGGTGGATTTCTCATGCGTAAATGAATGTGTTTCCAGATTGAGATATCATGCGAACGCTGAGCAAAGTTAAACATTATGATGCATCAATCTGCAATCATCAGATGTTCTGAATAAATCTGGCTAAACACACACTTTTTTGTCTTTAAATGTACCCGACGTGCTGAGTGAAGATCTCGCAGAAGGAAGACGCAACAGTCATAACTGGGGGGACACATCAAAGCTCCGAGAAGACAAAAAAACCACGGCTGAGAAACTTGGCGTGGCCTCAGTCAGTTGTTTTTTCCCACCAGGCTGCGGGACTACTGGACTCCTCAGGTCTCTGTTACCTTTCTTTGGTTTTACACCAGCAAATTTCAGTCTGTACAACAGCACATAACAACCCCCCCCCCCCCAGCATAATGTGGGCTGAAACCTAACAATTTGACTTAACAGTGTGGTTCATTTACGAACAACTTGCTTGATATTTTCTGATTTTAATTTTCAAATTTACAACTTTTGACCTTACACAGACTGAAAACCATACATGTGCACCGTGACGGTTTAAAACTATCCACCAAAAACGTCAAATCCGAAATAATCACAGCGACTGTGTTGTAGAGCGAAGCTGTCGGGGTCAGCCAACACAATGTGAAACCAAGAAGCGGCTCTTGCAGATCTGAACTTGTCTGACTGCCAAAGGTTTCTAATCCACCCCCCCGCCCCCCAACCCTACCTAGCCACCAGCTAGGAACGCTGACCTGTTGCTGCTCAGCGGTCCTGGCCTCAGGTTACCATATGTCACACTGGACCAAACAGATTAGTGCAGCAGTTTGTGAGTGAGCCTATAAGGTGATTGGAACAATGATGAAATCTTTCTTAATTATGTCACAGTGAGAAGCCACAGGTCCAGCCAAACCAGCTCTCTGCTTTCAAATCTTTGCATGTAGCAGCGCGGAAACGTGGCCACACCACAGTCATTTTGAAGTCAAAGTTCATGTGGAATCACCCAGAAAAAAAAACCCCAATGGAATCAGAGTGAAACCTGGCAACTGTTTCCCTACTGGCTGCTGGTATTTCACCATAAAATTCTAGAAGTCACATTCCAAAGGAAAAGACTCCCACTGCTTCACTCCTTATATCCTGTTCCTGTTGGTGTTGCAGGTAACGCTGGTTACTAGTTTGTCCCATTGCAGTGAATCTAAATGTGTCAGAGGACATGTTAAAATTAGGCTTTGTCATGACAAGTACACTCATAAATATGTTGTCATGCCAGATAGACAGTAAAATGGATCACAGGGGTAAATATTTTGTATTTAAATATCACCCTAATTGTTTTTAAGACGAAATGGTTGTCGGTTTTGGCTTTTGGGAATGCATCTGAGGAAAGAGTTCAGTCATACCGGAGCAATGAAAACACCATGTGTATGTTTAAGGTCATTAGGACGTAGTCCTGCACAGAGGCTTTAAACCAAACCTGCTTCCTGTGCCTGATCTCCCCCACCCCCAACTTAGGGAGAAAGTGTAACAACAACCACAAACCAGTCAGTCGGTTCTGGCTAGTAGGTTTGTCAGCTAGACACAACTAGTTAGTAGTCACACAGAGGAATACGCTTCCCGACTTTCCCACCACCCGACTGCAGACGCTTCATTGTGTCCACATCACTCCCGACGGGTTTTTAACCTTGATGTGAGCCCACTGTTGACAGACCCTTTCATCCACCAACTCCACCTTTGTTTTGCATTTCCACAGAAACACCAATTTATGCGAATTCACCTGCAAGAAAGCCTTCAATCACACCTCAAAATTGGACATAAAAGTATCTTTTACACGCATGTGGGTGCCCATTATGCGTTTTTGTGCCAAAAATGACCTGCCTAGAATCATTCCCAACCTGCCCTGTTGCTTTTACCAGTTTTGTTTTCTCCAACTTGTGGGGCAGCGGGGTTTATTTCACTTTAATAGGCTCTTAGTGGCGTGGTTACAGGCAGAAAACAAAAGTGAGTTCAAACTGTCCAGGACCTGATGACGCCACCAGAACAATCCAGTAAAATATCACATTATTTAGCAGTTTAGCCCCCCGAATGATTAGCGGCCCACAGGGGCAGCTGCTTTATCCGACACTGACCTGTAGCAAAAGCCCCGTTCAAATCTGTAAATAATCAGCTTGTAATGTTAAGCCAAATTAGCCGCGTTGGCCAAGTTATGGTTAAAAAAAAAAAAAAAAA
>BJFM01000359.1:53467-91252 GCA_016586285.1 Arothron firmamentum
TGTCTGCGCCATAAAGCTGCTTTCCAACACGTCCAGTGCAGATATTCCACCCTCGCGTGTTAGAAAGTTGCATATTGGCGGAAAATTCTACTTTGCTTACCTGTGTAAATGTGCAGTAGTTGCAGGATTGTGACTTTGCGACATTATAATAGGAAATATTTGCCAGAGTATTTAAGTACAAAAGGTCAACGCCCCCAGTAATCAAACACTAGTGTCTGAGACTGGAGAAATTGGTGATTTGGTTTATTTTTAACCAGTATTACTGAACTTTGTATAACCCAGTCAGGAAATCATCTACACACTCATGAGCATGCACTACAGCATTTCATTAAGATTTTCTCATCTTTCAGCTACAAATAAGTGGGTTTTTTTAAAATTACTTTAATATTATGTAAAACTACAAAGTTGACCAGGAGGCCAGAAACGCAGCACTTGGCTACCTCTCACACTACTTTCACAAGACACGTGGAGCAAAACGGATGTACGACTGAGGGAAATAAATGGATTATTTATAGTGAACACAAGATTCCAGCCGGCTGATGTTCAGAGGCACGATTGTTCCCAGTGGCCACAGAGCTGGAGACATAAATCAAATAATCCTGACTGGTAATGCCTCAGTAATGATGCACGATTCTGGTTTTATCAAAGATTATCTGTGAGAAAGAAAACCATCCCATAATATGTTGTTCCATCATCATTTAAATTTACCACTGAAAATAACAAGTGATACAGATAAAAAGAGGTTAAAAGGCACAAGCCTGCAAAAATCGATCATATTTACCTATAAATTAGACAAATAAAATCATATTTTAAAAAAGCGTGACCCCAGATAAGTTGTTGAGCCTGAGTTAAATACAGGCTGTAATCTTTTCTGTCTCCACTGCATAATTGTTGACAGCTTCTCAGAGTCAGTGGTCATGTAATCTTATTCCAGACATGATATTTCTCTGTGAGTGCTGACCAGCGAGAAGCTGCTGCAGCTGTTTGCTAAAATAAAGAGCTGGAGATATTTAAAACAGAAAAATGATCCCGTGTGTACATCGTCAGATGTAAGCAGATACAGCGGGGAAGTGCCTTCATTGCTGATGCAGACAAATGCAATTAAAAATCAGATGAGCTTTGGTGGTGATGACAGATTGAACAATCAGAATATCCAGCGAGACTCCCAGCTGGGGGGAATATGACAGATCCTGCAGTTAGTTTTCTTGTTAGTGCTTGTTTTTACTTTGTGGATTTGAGTGTTTAAAATATTATATCTGTATTTTGCTCTGTAAGCTCAAAAGTGGCATCATAACACATTATTGTAAACAAATTCAATCTAACACCATTCATACAGTACAGGTTTGCTGGGTTGGTGTGTGTTGGCATTACTATTAGTACAACTTTTTCAAATAAGCACAAAAAAAAACAGAAGAAAAAGCCTTCCTTCTGTTAATTTTTAGCATTAATTTTTTAAACACGTATCTTAGATTATGAAAACATCTTCAAAAACTGTTATGTAAATTAAACTACAGTCAAGTTTTACAGCATCATCAAATATAGCAGAGCTGTCCCAACCTGTCAGTTACCGGTGCAATACCTCCACCTAGTGGAGAAAATCGGTATGACCCCACAGGGCAGTCTGAGATCGTACATGTAAAATACTGGAGCAGTTAAATTCTGTTTGCCCCCGGGGATTTCAAGCCTTCATTTATCTAGAGCAAATTTAAATTAATTCAAATTTTGTTTTATAGGCTATACCACAGTTCATTCACACAGCCCATAAAAAGTCAATATAGTTTGCTGTTGCGGCAAATTGAATTTTTATTGCCGTTTTATAGATTTATGACACTAATATTAAAATCAACACTACTATTAACAACAATATGTGATGGAGGTTATAGTTGTATTTTTGTTAAGTTGTTTAAATTTCTGGACCCATTAAAAAATTCTAAGAATTAATCATTTACCCCAGTCAAAATTATTGCAATCTAACAATTTCACATCTAAGTAAATTGCATGTTTTTGTGTGGAGATTTATTTCTAAGAATAAAATATATTTAAAAATTCTGACATCTTACTTTTCTTTACTTAAATATGGTATTTATATTTTACAAGTTTAAGATCCCGAAAGGAAAATATGACAAAGAACATTCACCAAAGAAAAGAGCAAATAATACAGTTTAATAGTTGCAGTGAGTAATTATAAATAAGTCTAGTAACACACAATTATATATACACAAAGATGATTCTCATAAAATTCTCAAATTATTGTCAGGTTTTATATCCAATGAAAACATTGGCACACAACAATTAAATGGTTCTGTATTCACAACACCAACACCACTGTTTATAAAGACAGCAGCAAACCAAAGTGCTGCGGTGAACACAATCATATAATTTAATCTTGAAAGAAACAGATTAAGAAGTGAAAGCACAAGATGACATTCAGAAGTTCAAAGCCTGAGTAACAGAATTTAAAAAAAAAAAAAAAAAGGACCCCGACTTCAGACGCTGGGGTCAGGTTTTGTTACAGTGCACTGCCAACGACAGTATCAAAAGTAACTAGGGATAAAATTCATTGTATTAACCTGTTTCCAAGTACAAATGTATAAATATTTGCAGAGAAGACACTTGGAAACATGAATTAATAAGGCAGAAGTGCTTTTCTAGGGTTAAATTTGACAACATTGAAATGAAATGCACCTGCAGGTTTTTAACCATCATACATGTACTTATTGTTTTCATGTCAATGTAACACATCTACTGTAAATACAGTACACCAGTTAACCCACTTAACTGTTTGTAAAAAATCAATGGCTTTGTGCATTATCTGTAAACCAAGTCAAGTTTTCCTTTTAGACAGCTGAAATACACCCTCTCTCCACTAGAGGGCGGTGAAGACGGCGCAGACAGAAATTAAAGCTTAAAAATTTTACTGTTATTATTGAACTGGTGGTTGGCAATGTCGGTTGGCAATATGAAAATGTAATGTTTAAAAGCAGCCTGTGTAAAAGAGGTGAAAAAAGCCAAGGCCAGCAGACAAACAATGCAGAAAAAAAACCCTGAAAATGATAAGTTTGTACCAATACATGACAGTGATGATTATCAGAGAGCCACCATGACACATTTATATGTTTGTGCATATAAAGAATAACTCAGACTACTGATATTCATGCTTTGTAATTGTCTATATTACATGAATCTTGTTGGCTAATGATTCGGGCAGTGATTTGTTCGGAGCTGCTCCTCAGTTTCAGCACCGTTAAAGAATATTACAGATTCTGTAATAATTCTAATAACAAACATGTTAACATTCAGTTTCTACAGCTCCACTAACGTGCTGGAGCCTCATTTCAATGGACTAAATTACTGGGCAACCTACTACAATAACCAGAGAGAGAGAGAGAAACATTGTTGAGACATTGTTTTCTGACATTTCCTGGACATGTCGTCTAGACGTCTAAGAGTTCCTGCCTGTAGTGCACCAGCGAGGAGGAAATGGCTCCTGGTCTACTCATCTGCTCCATGTAGGCAGACAACAGAGGCCTGGGGGGCAGGAACACTTCCCGTTTGTTCACCACTTCAGTCTGACGCGATCCGTCGTGGTAGGTGCCTGGAAAAAGATGGTGAAAGGAAGATTATGTCACCTTTTATACCCTGGTGGGCTGCATTAAAAAATGGGAAAAGTATGGAAAAAATAAGAATAATAATCAGATTAAGGGAACAAAGACAGGATCAAGTCTGACATATCAGCCCGCTCTGTCTGACATGTTTGCTCTTACTTGCAGAGATGAGGTCCATGTACTGGCAGGCAGCATGCAGCAGCAGCCTCTCGAAGCTTGTTCATCAACACAAACATCAGAGAAAACATGTCTTCTGAGACGTGACCAAATCAGTGTCATACCAGTAGGATCATGTTTCTCAGTTGCATCATCTACGCTTTCAGAAGTCAGCAACACAAGTCTAAAAACACATTATTGTAAATAAAAAGAGCCATCCCTACCTGCTGGTAAGTGTGGTTGTGTAAACTGAGTGTGGTTGAGCAAGAAAGAAGCTCACAACATTTTTCTCAAGTAATTCCAGGGTTCCCTGAAAGAGGAACGCAACAGACCGGAGTAATCTCCACAAATCTCAATCGGTGCACACATCTACACTCACACTCTCTCTCACACACACACACGGACCAGAGGAATCTGTTTCCTGCGCAGAGTCGCTCGTAGCCTGCGATCGATCCTCTGGAAGCAGTCCTGAGCAGAGAAGGCGACGTGTACTGTCGAGAGACGGCAGCTGAGTCACTTCAGAACACAAAGGCATCAAACATCGCTGAGCACAAACAGATGATCACCATTCCGCCCGTCTTTGGGGAGCCGGCTGGCGTTCTTCTTCTTGGCCCCCTCTTCCTCCAGAAGAGACAAAAGTCTCTCCTGCTCCTCGCCGGAACAGTTCATGAAATCGTTCCACGGCTGGAACAACAGTACGTCAATAGTCATTTATCGCGCTGTAAAAGATGTTCACTTGGCAAAATTCAACTGTTTTATCACCCAGAACCCGACAGAATCGCACAGATGAGGCACCCCACCTCTATGTAGCTTCCATTGGTGCAGGCCTCGGTGAAAATAGACGGGATGGCTGGATTACTGCAAACCTCCAGTTCATCTTTGGAGCATTCATCCCGCTCAAGAAGATTATTAAGGTAGAGTGCTGAATTGTAGACAAGAGCAGTGATATGTAAAAGATGTTCTATCGCTTTAGATGCCAATGCTGATCTGTGGTCCGTTTAAGGCACAAAGAGAACTGCTTACACCGCATATTCCCACCTGCTGTCAACACACACACTTTATAATCTGAGCACGCGTGTGTGTGTGTGTGTGTGTGTGTGTGAGATGGGATCTTACCGTTCTCCTGTCGGCGCAGGCTCTTCTTGCCTTTGGCTCGGGGAATGAGGTCAGAATTGCGGATGGCTTGGCTGATGTAGAAGTTCTTCTTTTTGGCTGACACTCGCTTGGCAGGAGAGCAGGGCAGTGAGGTGCATCTTCGCTCCTCTATCAGGCTTTAAAAACAGAAGACAAGATCTCATTCAAATTCTGGGTCAATGCCCCACATTCTCAAATCGAATTTGGGACTCAATGTTCTTGCAAATGCCTTATTTGTTGCAACAGCCACAGCAAACACTCTGCAGGGTGGTACTGGTTCTATTTCTGCAGCAGGTTAAATATTGAGTCAGAAAGTCTGCTGGAGCTCTAAATGTAGGTCGGTGTTTGAGTCAGGACGCTTCTGCTGTGTTTTCCCTTACATATTTTAACTAACGCCATTTTTAGCCAGATCCAATGAACCTATTATAAGAAACTGATGTTAAATGCAAGACAAAGGTGCAGCAATGTAATAATCGCGTTATGATTTAATCTGAAACCAGTGGGCTAACCAGGGAGGTCACATATTCCTGCTGCTCTATTTTTAACGCCAGAGGTAATAATAATAATAATCACAACCCGTTTGTTCCAGACGCTGAACTATGAATTTAAGGAACCATATTATCGGCTTGAGCCACTTGCTAAAAGGCTATGAAGGAAGGAACATAACAATCCACCGTCACTTAAACCCTGGGATTCACGTAAAACAAACTGCAAACTCTTTGGCTATGGAATATGTTGGGTAACAAATAATCCACTTAAATATCAAACGTTTTAAATCAAAAACAAGTCTTGTAATCGATTAAAATGTTCCAAACGTTGTCGTTTAAACGGGCTTTAAATACAAGCTAATGCTACCTACTGTATGTCGCTAACGTCATATTTCACTCACATATAATCCTGGTCGTCATTGTTACTCAAAAATACCATCTTATTCCAGCTAAACAAATGAAAGAAAGCCAAGCTCGGAAGCTGTAGCGAAATCTTGAAAAATAAGAATAAAAACAAAAGTAGTAAGAATGAGAAAGGTCCCTGCAGGTTATCTTGCGTAAAGCTAGGTGTTAGCCTGACACTCGAAGACAGAATTCTGTCAACCAAGAGAGGAAAAGTAAGAGCACTCACTCCAACTAAATACAGTCTAACGATTGATGTTCCTAAAGTAATGTTTTTGTATTGACCAGACCCAAAGAATTGTATTTTAACAAGTTGATAGCTGATTTGTGTATGAATGTACGGCTAATTTATACACAGTAATCTACCATTAAAAACCTTGGATGTCTTTGAAGGCCAAGAGGCAATTTCTGTTGAAATGATTGTAACTACTTTGAAATATATTAGTAAAAGACAAAGGAAAACATTCTAAATTAAAATGTCACAGCAAAGTAGATATACTCAATACGCATGACGTATTGTGAGTGTTTCCGTTTAGTGAGCAGTATTTTTTTCCCCCACATACGTGGCTCATCTTACTACTAGGCAATCTTTGGTACACTCGCCAATATATTTGCAGTGTAAGAACTAAAAAATAAATAAATAGAAAGGAATTAGTGGACCTGCATCGAATTTATTCTATGTTTTTAGTGTTTTTGAAATTTTTTTGAATATGATATTGTGGTGTAATATTATCCAGTCATTAAAGGTTTGTGTGTATGTTACCATAACAACCAATGGAAGCCCTGACACAGAAAGGAAGACTGTTTTTTGTTGTTGTTGTTGTTTTTGAAGAACGCTAAACTGTGATGATTTAACAATCAGACTTGCATGTAGAAATTGAGAGTGACTGCTAAAGCTGACAGAACAATTAAAATGTGGGAAGAACTGAAGACGAGGACAATGAAACTGGAGAAGTATGACAGCGACACTCCTCTGATGATTGTGGGTCAACTGAAATCGATTCCCAGGATGAAGATAATGAAGACAAAGTGGACTAAAATAACCACATCCAGTAGAAAAACTCTCACATGTGAGACTTCAAGAAATATAAAGAAGGTGTATGTCAATTTAATGCCAATTTTGGCAGCAGCCAGGGAGCCTGTGGAGGAAGAGGAGAGCACAGAGGAAGAAGAGGAAAGCTCAGCAAGTGAAAAAAACCCAGAAACCAGCAGAAGAAATCAGCCGTCTTTCATTAATTTAACCAAGGAGCAAGTTTCTAGCCCTGAGGTGGAGCTGCCCCCCATATCTGTCTCTAAACCTACTGCTCCGCAGAGCGACTGTCAGACCACCGCTAGACCCCAGACCACTCTTCCTCCAATCAGGCCTTCAAACTGGAACAATATTCAAAATCTACTGGTGAACTACCCAACAGTGAACCAGTGACAGATGAGCCAGTGTTCTCTGTGAGTAAAAAAGCCACACAGAACTCTTTAATCACTCAAATGTGACTTCTAAAGTGCTCTTCCATTAAAGCTCCCTGGGGACAGTTGTAAAAATATCACAACAAGAAGCTTTTAGGTCTGATTTCCTCCCAGAGTGGTGTTTTTTGTTTTTTTTTAAAATAATGTTTTTATTAAATGAAACTGAGCCTGAAGCCACAGTATATTTCCTGTTCTAGTCAGTAAAAACTGCACTGGTAAGAACATTGATACGTCTGAAAATCGTCTTTGTTTTTTATCCCCAACAGTGGCCTAAAACCAGGAGCGTCAGTGGATGGACAGACTGTGAACAGACCATCAAACCTTCGCTTTTTCTACAACACAGCTTGGAACATGCTGCAGCGACACCAATCACCAAAGTTGCTTAAAATATGAACAAATATCAATATTTTCCATTCAACCAAACCATTCATGAATTTTGTTACACATCCTATCTTCAGTGTATAACATAAATACTAAAGCAGATGCACTGAAACACAGGAAATATTCAGGTATGGTATTTCAATTTATTTATCATAATACATTCAGTAAAACGGAAATTTTCAACGAAGAAACCATCCATCACAAAAATCCTGCTTAATACACGGAGCTGATTTGTTTTCTTAATACATTCAAACACTCTGTAATGTAAGATTATTTTGATGTAACCTTTAAGTCAAAATGTAACATTGCATCCTAAAATAAATACATAAATTCTAGAAGGAAGTGGTATTTGAGTTACGAAAATATAAAAATTGACCAAAGCCCATGCAGCTGCAGACTCTGACGTCACAACTGTGCTCAGTACAGGTCTGCAAGTTTGTATTTGCAATGTTTGGGGTGAGTAATTTTCTTTATTTGACTCTTCAGGAAAACCGTAATTCCCAACTCACACCCTCATATCAGCAAAAAAAGGGTAATTCCAGAGATATTTTATGCTTCTCTGTAATAAATTAAATGACAATAGAAAGACATAAACATAGAGAAAAACTTTAAAATAAATACACACAAAAAGTGGCATAGAGAAAACAAAATACCTCTAAGAAATAAGAGGATTTTGAAACAAAGGTTTTGCAAGAAACATATCTTTAGAGACCCAAGAATAAAAGGTTGCTTTTGTGAATAAAACATTCAGTACATTTAACACAGACTTCGGCAAGTATTTGGAGACTTTTTTTTTAAAGTGCGCACTCAGAAATACAGCACGAGTGTCAGCGGTTTAATGACAAGGCCCTGAGGATTACCGATCCTTGGTTTTCTTTTTTTTTGGATAAATAAAACAGCAACTTCAGACTGTGGGGTATAAGTAGAGAAAACAGCCCATCGTGATGCTACACTGAATGTTAACAAGGGATCAAGGCACCAAAGGAAGGAATCACCTTTGTTACCTCACCTTTAATGCCCTTGTTTTAAAAACACGATGTTGAAAAGTGCATCTTCATGGTTACGTATTGACGTCAGTGCCAACACAGGCAGCAAAACACAGGATTCTGAACATTTTTTGGTCCTTTCAGTGCATGTTGCACCAGTTTACCTCACCGTGAGCTATCTTGTGTGTCACTGTTGACAATAAAGAGGGCAGAGGGATGTTTACATTTGTCCTCCATCCCATTTTTGTTTGTACTACCTTCTCGCTGACCTTTGGGGTTACTGCTGCTTGAACTGCTGCCCCTCTGCTCTACCCTCTCTGCCTGAGGTAGTGTGGTCATGGCTGTATCGCTGCTTTTATCTCCTCTGGATTTTCCGTTCTTTGATTTGACCTTGCCGGATTTTGACTTTTTTGATTGACCCTCTTTGCTGTCAGAAGGTTTCGCAGGCTTCTGTGGAGGCTTGTCTGGGACAGACTGTGGCTGGGTGTTGGGGCTACTGGCTCTGGTTGCCTGTGGAGTTGCGTTGAACTGCGAGTTTACGTTGCTGACAACCACGTCTGTGAGGTGGTCTTCATCAGTCTGCTCCTTTGCAAAGTTGACAAACACCTACAAAAATGAATCAGATATTATTTTCTTTCTGTTTATGACTAATTAATCACATTTGAACCTTGTCAAGAGGAAACTGTTGCCTCCACCTGTCATCATCGTCATCATCCTCACCTGGTCGAGGGTGGTCTGTGAAACAGAGAAATCGGCGATGCCCAGCTCCTCGTAGTTGTTGGCCAGCACGTCAAAGACGCGAGCCAGACAGCAGGCGTGAGAGGGCAGCTGGTACTGCAGAACGTTCTCATGTCGCTCTTTCAGCTCAATGCTGGGAAAAGAACTCTTCATGTAGGCGCTGACAGGACAGGAGTCTGGGCTGGATTTACTGTCCCACAGGCGGAGGATGATGGTGTAGCCATCTCCAAACCTAAAAGATGGAGTTCAGAAAGAAAATAAGTATTGTGTATGTGTCTGAATAACGGTGAATTGTCCAGTTAAAAATGTCACAGGTCATCTGGTCTGGAAATCCAGAAAGTCCCATTTTACTGTGAAATTCAGCATTTAACAACACACAGAAGATCCTTCAAAGACTCCCTAAGTTTTAAGAATCATAACAAATTGGCATGCAAATTTAATTTTCATGCCACATAAATTCCCTGTTGTGCTGATTTAGATACAGCTAACTGTCTGGCGAGTGATTTATAATTTAGACAGAATATGTAACATAATCGGGACACAAATGTGTGCATACCTGTTCTTCAAGTGTTGTACTGATCCAAGACAGCGGAATCTGCCGTTGACCATAATGGCCATTCTGGTGCAGAGAGCCTCACATTCTTCCATACTGAACAAAAAAGTTTAGTACCATAATCATACAAGTGACACACATTCTTATAGTATTTCTAACCATAATCGAGACAGAGCGCACCCCCTACCTGTGGGAGGTCAGAACTACAGCTCTTCCCTCTTTGGTGACACTGAGGATGCAGTTCCACAGAAACCTTTTGGCTTTAGGGTCCATGCCAGTGGTCGGCTCATCCTGTGACGTGAAAGTGTCTTGTCAAATACAACTGCACTAAAACATTATCATGTCATCACAGAGGACATGGACAAAGAAACACAAATTCAATGTCAACATAATTTTCCCAAATGTTGGCTGAAGCATTTAACCTCACATTCAGCTGTTCCTCGGTGAAACTGTGATTCTTACCAAGAATATGACAGGTGGAGCCCCAATGAGAGAGATGGCTGTGGAGAGTTTTCTTTTGTTGCCTCCGCTGTAGCCTCCAGCCTCCCGATCAGCATACTGAGTCAGTCCCAGCTTTTTCACGCCCCAGTGCGCCACCTACAGCACAGCAGCACATATACAGACACACGTACCTGTAACTTAGGCCAATAAGTATTGTTTTAGTGTACAAATCCAACACATTACAGCAGAATAGCATGGACACAGCAGAAAAAAATTATGTTACCTTGGTAACAGACTCCTCTGGCACACCACGAAGACGAGCGTACAGCTCCAGATGTTCTCGGCCTGTCAGCAGGTCACTGATGGCGTCAAACTGTGGACAGTAACCCATCAGCTGGTGGACACGTTCCATTTCTGTCAGAACGCTGAGTACAAGAGAAACAGCTGAAAGTTTAGTCTTCAGTCACATATTTTTATGTTTCATTTAATATCAAGAATGGTACACAGAAGCAAAATCTCACTGCTGAATTTTAAAGTTTGAGATAGTTAATGACATCACTGAAAACAACAAAATATATATATTGACTAAAAATGTTGCTTTTTTTTTTTTTTTTTAACCTGTGATGATTAAGGTAAGCCTCTCCATAAGTGATGTTTGTATCTCCAGTTAGCATCCGAAATGTAGAGGTCTTCCCTGCACCATTTACCCCGAGCAGGCCAAAACACTGAAGAAAGAGACAGACAACACAACATCAAACAAAAAGTTACTGCTGGTCTACACATCTGTTTACACAGCTGTCGCTATTGGTACTAGATCTTTATAGACATTACCTGCAAAGTAAGGTGCATTTTGATTACACTACAAAGTAATAATTAAGACAAAAAGTAGGCATCACCCTCACCTCTCCACAAGGAATCCCAAGACAAAGGCGATCCACAGCTGGTTTCCTGCCCATTTTATAAACCTATCAAAAAAAATAAAAATCTGTTGTGTAATTAACGCTCAAATGAATAATAAATGTTTTATAGCTGACTGATTTGTTATGCCTTGCTCAGATTGATCATGCTGAGGATGTCTGACTTGGCTTCGCCATTCAAAACCCTCTTTCTCTCCCTGGTGACATCTTCATCTTCAGGGCCAAGAGGTGGCAACACAGGCTGGACCCACCATGGCCTGCACATAGTGATACGATCTTCATCTTAGAGAAGAAGACAATATATCGCAAAACCTACCATGCTTTGATAGATGGGAACAATTCAGGGAAGGTAAAGATTTGGAGGGAACAGATTTAAACAGACCTGAACCGAATAAAGAACTTGTACTGCAGGAGTACGGTGAAGATGAAGAATATGACACCTTCAGCTGCCATCGCAAACAGGTTTTTCCCTACGAAATCCCACTGAAGAGGGTCAAGAGTCCGTCTTGTGCCTGCAAGGAAGAACCACATAAATGTTTCACGTCATATAAAATATTACCCTATGTTCATCTAACACAGCATTCATGTCTTCCAAAATCATAATCTGAGTTGTTGAACAACATTAAATAATTCTTTTATACAATCAAAAATCTGCCACGAAGAGGTTTAAAGCTTACTAGGTACCGTTTTAATTGGTAAACATACCCAGTCTCTGGAAGGCGTCTGCCATGGCCTGGTTTTTAGCCATGTCGATGAGTCCTCGACCCAGGCAGAAATGAGGGAAGATGAGAAACACTTTCTTTAAGATCCGGTTCACCTCATTCAAATGCTGGAAAGAAAGAAAGAAAGAAAGAAAAAATAATTTCTCTCTATTCAAAAAATTTAATTATTTTGTCTTGGCTTGAGTAAATGATTCCAACCCTGATTAGTGATCATTAAAGTTCTTGAAGTTTAACTTCTTTTATGACTGACCATGACTGACTGCAGTCAGTGTTAACAGCTGAATAATAACACTCGTCCTTTCATGTGGTTTGATATCATATAACCAGCTCTCTATTCCGTAATTTCTACCTCATCAACAAACAGTTCCAGAACAAAGGTGGCGATGCTGCCGTTGATCCCAATGAAGAGGTTGATGGAGGTCAGAACGACGTAGGCCGTGCTGGGGACGGTGAACACAAAGGAAGCTGGGTACATCAGAGGGGTGATTGACCACCTGAGAAGGGTGATTAGTCAAACAGATGCACTTAACACTTCAGACAGAATAAAATACTAAGGAACAAACATCAAAACTGTTTCTACAGTATGTGTCATAGCCGAAGTTTACCCGTAGAAGAGCAGCAGCAGGACAAGAGCGGGCAAGTTGGTCTCTGAAACATACGACTGCTGCTGGAAACTGATGAAGATTAGCACCACCATGGTGGCTGGGACAGTGTAGTTCAACTAAGAAGGATGACAAGAAAGATGACATGGTCTGAGAGAGGAGCAAGGATACATACTTCAAACAATACTCATGACACCGTGAGGATGGTACTCACCATATCCCAAGCAAAGTTCGCCAGCCAATAAAGTATCGGTTTGACACCGCTGACAAACTGAAGATGTTTAGCTTTGCTGGCACGTTCCTCAATCAGAAAAAGGACAAAACTGGCCGGCACAAAGGACATGGCGAAGATTACACAGATAGAGACCAGAACGTCAACTGATGTGGTCATCCTGAAAAAAAAAGAAAAAAAAAAAGAAGTGTGTTAATGTACATGAGACCTACAAACCACTGCTTTTCATTAATGTACACCCAGTTACAGATTCTTCTAAACATCAAAATTGAAGCTCTAAGTAGAATTTGATAGTTTTCCAGACTGTGATGTGGTATCCAAGTTAAATCTACCTCTTGCGACAAATGATGGTAAAACCTAAAATCCGTACAGATGTGAACTCACATGGCTATTTCAGTGAGCTGTTCCTTGGTCAGATTCAGTGGGTGATTGTAGGCAGTGATGCCGTGTTTTCTCCTCTCTGGCCCTGGTGGCAGATTCGCTCTCAGAAGACCGTTATTCATCACGTTAACAAAAGACACCACAGCATGCCATCCCTTGTTATTGTACCACACCTGAGCACGGAAAAAAATCAAAAGATTTTTACGCAAAAAAACTGATTAAAGCAGCTGAAAAACATCCCGCAAATATTTTACGTCCTAAAATAAAGTCGAAACATAGAATTAAGTTTTCTGAAACATAAATGCACGTACCTTGACATTGTTTTGACTGTTCAGTCTTTCTAAAAAATTAGGCAGTCTCTGCAGCAGAGCATCCAGTGAACTGTTCTGGGATGAGTTAAAGAACAAGAGAAAGAAAATAAGAACATTTAAAAAAAAACCCAGATGATTTCAGATGACCATGCATCAAATCTTGTGGGCACCTGGGGAACTCGATAACGAGCTCTGATTGCCTTTACTGAGTCCTGGACATGGTGGATCTGAGGTAAAGCCTGAGTGGTGCCGCCTCCCAGGGAGAAGCCTCCATATCTGTGACACAGAATGAAACATAAGATGCTTTCATCTATATAGTACATCTTTCCAGTTCTAATTATTATGTCAGCATCCTACCTGAATTCATTCACCCACTTCTTCATTTTTAGGCTGTATATGACAATAAAAAAGAGAAGAACAGAAACTTATATTTATCATTGTTTAGTTCTTTTGACAATCACACTTCACTGAATTTAAAATTTGACTGGTTTTATGAACAGTTAGAGCTTAAGTGACATGATGATTGAGTAGAATAGATGACCTATCTCTGTAATACATATTTAGTTTATATATTAGATATTTGTGTTTTCATCTCATATCAATAATAGGTATTACAGAGATTCAAACCCCGAACCTTCTTGGTGTGAGGCAACAGTGCTACATTCTCTTGATTTAAAAAATAAATACAAAATAATACATCCAACCTAATGAAATACAAGTTATTGTAGAATAATGTAATACCTTTTCTTGAGGATCTGAGGGTAGGTTTTCACCAGATAATCTGAGATGTTATAACCTGTCAAATTTTGGAGGATGTCTCCAGTTGGCCTCTTAATCTGAAAAAGAACAAACTGAATGGATCATCTTGAACTTAAAAGCTATACCATGCAAGAATTTCCCTTTGATTTGTATCTGATTTTCTTCTGGATTTAACACATAAATACCTGAGGAGGAGGCAGCCCTCCGGCTCCCAGCGGGCAGTCTGGGAGCATGCGGCGAACATTTTCGGTGCTGCACTGGCAGCTGGGTGAGGGTTTGTCTTTGCTCCAGTTGCCTTTGTTGAACATTTTCCACATGGAGAAAGAGACTTGTGGCCGCATGAACAGGCCACCCTGCTTGTCTTCACATGGAGAAGTCCTATCATCAAGCAGCATGTTTGTCATGTGTTAAATTATGTTTAACAAAAAGCATCTTAATATATTTTCCAGTTCTGCTGTCATGATGATGACATTGAAACACGTCACTGAAAAAAACAGAAACCGACTTACAAAATGTCTTCATCTTTTTCCATGCATTTTGTACCAAAACCTGGTTGGTCTAGCAGCGCCTCCAGCAGGTTCTCCATTGCTGGGCTTCCAGGTGCGTCATTGCTGTAAAATTGTAACCATTACAATAAAACAAACAATAAGGTGATATTCACTGAAGAGGGGGGTGAAAATGTAACCTAAAACATATTTGCACTAATAATGCTATTAACGCAGACTTATTTCCCAGAATGAAACTTTTGATGGTGTTTGCATACAGAATAATGAAACTGATTCAAAATGGAAGCATAACTCAGCCACACCAGCAGAACAAATGATCTGCAATACAAAAGTCTTCTCTATAAAGGCATCAGTCAAAGCAGTTACCTGAAGAAGGTGTGCTGTTCACCATACATCCATGGCTGCAAATGCAGCGCAGGATACTTCCCAAATGGAGGTACAATGAGGCTGAAGAGCAGTGCAATCAGCACGAACACAGCAGGAAGGGCAATCTGAAGCACAACACAACCATCAGCTGGATAACTTCTTCAGAGAGATCACTAAACCCAGTGATGATGGCTGGACTTTAGGATTGTATTTACCTGAGCAAATAAGCCCCTCCGGCTCCTACGTGCATAAAGCCATCGTTTGATGAAGAGAGCCCTCAGCTGCTGCCAGGTCAGCCACCAGCCGACTGTTGGGACTCCAACATGACCTTCTCCACTCAGAGGGTCTGTTTCCTGAGGTTCTGCAAGTTAGAATTACCAGTGAGGCTCATGGCGGTGTACTGGGGTCTATCCCAGCGCTCGCTGTTTAAGAGGCATGATTCTTGGACAAATTACCACTATTTACGTACACACTCACACCCAGGGGCAATTTAAAGTCTCTACTCAACCTGATGCATGTTTTCAGATTGTGGAGGGAAGTGGAGAACATGCAAACTTGGACATATATGTTCTAATATAAATATTCTCAAGTAGAAAGTGTATCCTGTTTGGAGGTAACAAATACACTTGTGTTTTTTAAACTATAGGTTTATTTTCTCTGATAAATGGTCTGGAAAAATACCTTTTTTACATCTCTTTTTCTTTCCTGGCAGCATTTGAAGAAGAAAAAGTAACATTTGGACATAAAAACAGACAGTATGTGCAAAAACTCATCAATGTGTACGCCACATTGTGCTGTAACTGCATGTGTTTGCGTACCAGCGTCTTCATCATCTTGTTGTGCCATTCTCTGTCCAGCAGATGGCTCCTGCCCACTGGGAGACGCAGCAGGCTGTTGTAATTCAGCATCCACGCCAGTTTCTTCTGCCACTCGCAAAAATATCTGGAAATTACCATAAAGAATATGATGCCATGTTTAAAACCAGCCTATCTCATGTGAGTTCCAGGTAATTAAGTGCAAATCATGACACTAAACTACCAGGTTTGTAAAATTTCCATGGAAATTGTCTTAAAAATCCAAAGTTAAGGCTGTGGACAGGAGGTGGCAGCGTAAACGTATCTAGCATGTTTAAACAGAGGTTAAAGAGGTTTAAAGACAAATCAAAGTAATCTGCATGCCCTAAGAAATGGGCTAATCTGAAGCTACGAACGCTCTTCAAATATCCAGGGCTCCGGACATGACCCGGATAAGCTCTTCGTTTTGTAATGCTTAAGTAATGATTCTGTGTCGTAAACAATCAGTTAAAACACACATCAAAAGAAGACATCACAAAGTCTAGCAGGCGTATGAAATGGTGCAAGCACCCAGTTTCCTGGGTGCTGCTGGTCATCTTTCCACACCAACGCATTACATAAACTACCGACTAATCTGTGACTTTGCACCTCACCTCCTCTAGCGTGCTGTCTGACAGGCCGTAGCTGCTGATCCCCAGCTCAGTCAGCCTCTGATCAAGTTCAGACAGAAAGACACCCAGGCTACTGTCTTTAGCAGCCGCCTGCGGCAGGACAATCACGGCCTCACGCCTGGTCTCCTCAACCAACTTCGCACCCGGAATGTGACGCTGCGCCAGGGAGAGCAGTGCTGCTAGATCTGCAGTGAAGAAAATAAGAAGCGTGAGGAAGAGATCATACAAGTTTAAAATCTATCAGCTAAATAATCACTATACAGATGAACACTAACATGAGCTGTTCTCTTCACTTCCCAGCCCTGTGTCTTCGCTCATAGACGACTCGCTGTCCTGTGACACAGAGAAGGAAGGGAGACCACAAGACTGGTAAATCCACAAATTAACCCCAAATATGTCTGTGGATAAATGATCAGAAAACTTTTGTTGACCTTGAGGGGAGGCAGTTTGTTGGTACTGATGCTGGTGCAGATACTGGTGCTGCTGGGAGTACTGTAGTTTAATCCCTCCTGTTTCACTACTGTGAGGTAGTATCCAGAACCAAGTTGGGATTTCAGGTAAAGAGGTGAGCCACAACAACAAAGCCTTCCTTGAGAGATGATGGCAATGCGGTCACCAAGTAGCTCTGCCTCATCCATGTAGTGGGTGGAGAGAATAATCGTCCGGTCTAATGGAGGAGACAGCACCTATTTAGGATGTCCTAAAGACAACATCATTTACATCCATGAAAATATAATAACTAATAACTGACAAATAAACAATGTAAATATGTGATGGCAAAGACCTACTCAAAATCATGGTAGGGATGCCAGTCAGCAGGGTAATAAAACCACCAGCTCACAAAATATAAAGAGCCAGAGGTTTTGAAAACATTTTATGAACAGTCAATCTAGGTTTCGTGTTTGCCTGTCACGATGTGACCTGTTTGACTTAATTTAATGTGTACCTTTGCGGTATTTCAGCAGCAGATCCCAAATCCCTCTTCTTGAGTAAGGGTCAACCCCGGCTGTTGGTTCATCCAAAACAACCACCTTAGAACCTCCAACAAAGGCTATTGCCACAGACAGCTTCCTCTGCATGCCGCCTGACGGGGAAATGAAAAGAAATGTAAACGGTTCTACCAGCTGGTCATTCAGAGAGTATTTTTATCAAGAAGGTAAAGGATAAAATTTACCAGAGAGGTTTTTGGTCTGTTCGTGGCGTTTATGTAGTAGGCCAACATTGTCGAGTAAAGTATCCAGCTCAGAATTGACTTCAGCTTCAGATAAACCTTTGAGACAACCATAAAACCACACATGCTCCTCTACTGTTAAGCTAAGGAAGAGACAAATAGATGGAAAATGTGCATTTTATTTTAAATGGCATAATTTATCTTTGAATCATTGAGAAACACCATAAAGTTAAGCCTCACATGTCAAACAGAACATTATGCTGTGGACAAACTCCCAGTGTCCTCCGAATTGTGTCCATGTCATAGCGGATGTCCATACCCTTGATATAAACAGTGCCCGAGGTGGGTGGGAACAGACCAGTCAGAATCGATCTGATGAACATCAGAGTACAATAAACAGAGATTACATTTGTAGTTCTTATTCAGTTTGACATAATTTATGCAAATAATAACACAAACTTCATTTTTTTCCACAGTATTCCTCAATCTGAACAATTATGCAGAACCTATAATTATCGAGCCTTATTTTAGGCCCGCTACTTACATTGTGGTGGTTTTGCCAGCTCCGTTATGTCCCAGGAAAGAGGTAATCTGCCCTTCGTAGAACTTGAGGTTAAGGTGATTGACGGCCAGTTTAGCTCCCTTCTTGTAGATTTTCACCAGGTGTATGATGCTCACGCCCAGTATCAGGTTAGTGGGTTCTGGTTCAATGTGATCTAAAGAAAATTAATGCATTGTGTACATTTCAGGCAGAGCTAACGTAGACAAAAAAAACTGTCAGTATCCATAATTCTGCTAATTCATGATGGGATTCAGATCTTTAACAAGAGAGTAAAAATGTAGGGTTCTGGAACCCTGTACCTTCATTTTGTTGTGTAGGGGCCTCAGGGATGGGCATGCCTGCCTCAAGAGGAACTCCACCCCAGTAGTTTATCTGGAAGATGAAGTACCAAGGTCTGGGAATCCCATATTCCCCTGGGGAAATATTGAAAATATATTGAAGTCCAAAAGTCATAGCATATTTAACCATTAATTTCTAGTCAGCCTTTGTTCCTGATTCAAGTTCACGTTTTTTTGCAATATGTGATGAAAGGCATGCCCCAAATATTGCCATACCAGGAAACACTGCTTCGATGTACCAGGCAGCAATGGCGTAAATGAAGGCATCGACATAAAGCATCACTATAGAGACAGTGAAGCTGTAGGAGTCTCCTTCCATAGGGCTGATGTGGACGTTGTTCCACTGGATTCCCAAACCTTGCTCTTCATATTGAGAAAAATACTCACAGCCAAAGCCAAAGGCCACGGGTGATAGAAAACTCTGAGGAAACAGGAGCACTGTGCATGTGGAATATGCAGGAACATCTTTCTGAACTTGTGTTTGTTTTACTTACAGCAAAGACTCTGATTTTAGTGTTGAGGCGATCTCTCCAGGCCACACACAATACATAAGGCAAGTATAGACTAAAATATATCAGCCCCCCACACGCAGCAGCAAGGTTAGCCTTAGAGAAGAAGGTGCTGATGAGGAAACACTGCATGATGGTGGCGGTAGCAAATGCCATCAGGAAGAAAAACACAACACACGGGTCACTGTATGGTAGGATGTCACCCCACTGGAAATAAGAGGAAGGAAAAACAGAGATATTAAGATTAAATGCAAGTGAAAAAGAGTGATCTTATTGTTCACTTTCTGGTTACGAATATGTTCCTCATGTCTCAGAGTTTATCGTGGCTTAAGTATTCTTAAAAATGAGAACTAAACCTTGCCTTAAGTATAGCAATTAGCAGTCCAGTAGAAATGAGAAAAGGAATCAAACTGCTGATGAACCAGCTTAGCCACAACGTTCCAGTTCCCAGACCCATAATCCTCATGGTTTCCTTCAGCCTTGCTTCCTTCTCGTAGACCATGCCTTTGATGATCATGGCCACCGAGTAGATCCACGACAGTGTCATAAAGAGTGGCAGAGAGCGGTTCAACACACGAAGAAAACTGCAACAAAGGAAAATAACAAGACTATTGAAAGCATTGAACAATTTTAAAATACTACCATGTGTTTTTTTTAACAATTAAAAGTCTCAAAGGAAAAATTCAATCTACAAACAAAACACCAAGTGAGTGAGACAAACTTTCTCCCTAACCAGCATTAATCCTGTACTGGTCTCCTTTTGGGACTTGAAACAGCATGCATAGTTAATAACGGTTTATAAAAACCTACACATCATCCACATAGCAGGGATAGGGCATCTGCTGAATGTAGATGCCAGTTGTTGGTTGAACTCCAGACAGCGTATGGCTCACAGCTCTCTCCACCAGGTCCTGGATGTACACAAATCCGCCCCATATGTAGCGCATGTCATTAAATGGGTCAGCTGCAGGACCAGGATCCCAAAATCTTCAGAAATAGGATGAAATACACAGACATTGATAAACTGATAAATAAATATAAGTTGGTTCAGAAAAAGAATTTCATAGGGTCTTTATACCTGTCTTTGATTTTATTTGTTCGGGTCACGTCATCAATATCCATTCGAATCTTGTATGTAACGTGTGCTGGGAGCTCAGGTGATGAGCTGTTGGGAAGCATAAAGACCACACCTGCCCAAAACTGCCTGTCCTCCAGCAGCTCTAAAGCCCTGTCAATCATCTGACCCTCGGTTTCAAATCCCTCCAGCTTGTTCAGGGAAAAACACTGGAAAAGAACATTATAAAGATGAATAACAAGGGAATGAAACCGAGGTTATTAGTCATTTTACACAAACAGATCTGCTTGGGAGATTTAAAAAAATGATGGGTCAGTATTGTCCCAATCTGGCTGTTCAAGTGAAGTCCAGTTCAACACAGCTAAATAGTCGAGCACATTTAAATTGATTATAGTATGTTAGGAGCTGAAAAAAATATCAAAAATAATCAATAAGATATATCTCCCTTTCTAAAATAAAACAGAGGGAAATGAAAATGAACCTCAGTGACTTGTGCTAGAGTTGTGATAGTTTGGTTGAGGTCATCATAGATGTCCAGCCATGTGGATGAGGCACCAGGTATACGTGGGACATCAGGTGACGGTGTAGACAGGAAACGTGTGATCCGTGAGGCTGTCCAGGATGTGTTTTCCAGACGAAGGTTGACCAGAACTGCGACCTCAGGCCTCTTTAACAAATTCTGACACACATGTAGAAGAGGAAAAAATTGGACTCAGTATGCCAAACACCCTTGTTCCTTTTACAAAGGTAAAAACTGTTGAGACTGACCTGCAGAAGCCGAATCTCCACACTACTCTCCATGTAATTCTTGATGCGTGGCCCCACCTCTTTCCATGCTTCATTCAACTCCTGAAGAATTTGCAAGTCCTCAAAAGTCTTGTTCACCTTCAGTCAAAAAACAGGTTGTCTGTAGTTTGATTTACATTACAATGTCTTTAAAAACAAGAGCAGCTACATTATTTGTCTTAAGTACCAAAAGACTTCACTGTACCTCTTTCATCACTCTACGCACTGCAGAAGTATCTGGTGTATACAACAACTTTCCAATAAACAGTGGTTTTATTCCTCGCCATATAATGCGAGAGAGGGGGTTGGACTCCAGACCCTGGATCAAACTTTTACAGAACGGAGCTGAGAATATGAAGAAAGGGAGAACACGAGGGTCTAATGTAAGACCAACAAACTTTGAAAAACAATACACAAAATATCAGTCAGTTTCTGCAGATCAGCAAAAATGAGGCACATTTTATCTTGGAACTGTGGTACACATGCCATGAGTACAAATTTTCCAAGCGCCTTACTGGTGTTATTGTCATGTTCCAGGTCTGTGTCCTCAGTGCCGTCTTTTCCCAAGAAGGACTTGATATCGTTGTCTTCATACCAGTTGAGTGATGGGATGCGCTCACCGCCAAACTCTGGGTGGCCGCACATACTCTGTGAAAAAGCACGAAAGCTTTCCCTGGACAGTGCAGAACGATTTGCTGCAGAGAACTGACGAAGAGCTGCGCTCATCTCCACGAAGCTGGAGAGAGAGGAGATCTGAAAGAGGAAAGAAGTAACAGCAAAAATGGTGAAAAGAAGAAGCAATAGAAGAAGAAGAGAGGGGGGGGGGAAATCCTTAATGGACACAGAGGGTAATGTTGGTCTAAAAAAGCAAATTTTTCCTAGCTTTTCCTGTTGGTAGGAATCAGAAACTTTGATGTGGTATATTATAGTATGGTTAGAAAAGACTGGGAAGGCCAGAGCTACTAGTTTAATGCGAATAAATGTAAAAGACAGAACCTCTAATATACGGTAATTTATTCTTCGTCATTTGTGTCATTGCAATCAGATTAATGAAAAGTGCTCTTACATCATCGATCAGGGTAGCTAGCTCCTGGGAGACTGAGGTTGCAGCCTGACTGATGACTCTGAGGTCTTTCGCGTTGGCCATTAGTCGCTCTCTCTGAAAATGTGACACACATTTACTGATAATACTTAAAACACAAGAAGCTGTCTATCATGGCAACGGAGAAGAAAGTGAATAAGAAGCCACTGAAAGAGCAGCGGTAATATCACTGACTCTTACCGTAAAGAATTTGGTAAAGTCAAGCTGGGACAGAAAAAGGCGTTCAGCCTCCTGCAAAATGTCAGCTGGTTGGCTACACAGCTGAGTCTGGAGATCATCAATGCTTACTCCCTCGTCCACTGTCAGAAACTGTCTCAACATGCTTGCATTACACACCAAATCTTTAAGCTGCAGCTGCGCTCCAGCGAGGGCAACCTGGAAAGACACAATACCAAACAGTACAACAGCACAACAGCACAATGTTATACACATTTTTAAACATTTTTTATACTTTCATAGCTTTCAAATTTTTAAAATTATTATTAATTTAACTTCAAATGTATCGACTAACAGCTCCTGCTTTATGTCATGCTTCTAGAATGTTATTTATTGTAATAATAACAACATGGCTGACCTGAAAATTGAGACGGGCCTTCAGCAGCTGGTTTACCGTAGCAGACGATAAGCTGGTGTTTGTCAGGAGGAAGGACGAGAATGTCTCGTTGGCTTTTAGATATTCTTCTAATGGGAGATCTATAAAGAAAAGACGAAATCATTAACCGTAAAAACTCTATGCTAGAATAATGCCTGTGTGTTTGCAAAGGGAGGAAAACACTAAATGGAATCCAGATGGAAATGGAATTGTTTCACTCCTGAAATGTTACACAACTTTTCCCCAAAACTTCTTATGTAATTAATAATAACAATAATGATCAAGCAAATATCTATGGGGGCATTTAGATGGAACACGGTTGCCTGGAAGACCTGCTTTTATTCATTTAATTGTGTTGTACAGAGGTGTAATATAATCTGCTCAGCTAGGACTGAGAGACAGGTCACGCTTAGTTTCTGACAGGAGCAAACAGCAGCAGGAGACCTCTCACTCCCTGTTTCCCTGTTGATGGACATTTATTTACTCAGCTAGTGGCTAATGCTGCAAATGCTAAATTGTGTGCAGTGAAAACCTAATTGTTCTATTGTGTATTTAAAAACGCAAGGTTTTATTGTACATTTTCAAGTTGAAAGTGTTCTTGGTACCACTGTGTCATACGTCTCTTCAGGTCTGTGTTAGACAGGATTCAATGAAGCTAACATACTTGGCCAGGCATCAGGTCTCTCTCCCAGCCTTTGGACACTCTCCATCAACTCCTGAAAGCCAGAGAAGCTCCGGTTTCCACTGTAGGACAAAACCGTCTGGACATCAACGAAGAGCCGAGACAGTCTACGAGAATAAGAAAAACAGTGTTCATTAGGATAAACATTCATACTAAACATTCATACACCTCCCAAAAGCTGCCAGTGTTTTTTAGTGTTAACACTTAAGTTCTACCTACGTGGCGTTGTCAAAGTTGCCAACTTGGCCTGCCGTCTCCCCCGGTGTCTGTTTGTGGAAGCAGGGGTTGTTGATGTTGCAGATAATTCCCTGAATCCAGGGCAAGGTGCCTGCTGATGGTAAGGCCTTGTTTGGAAAGTGACCTACAAGAACATGTACCAAGTTACACTGAGATGGGAACAATAGAAACACTGTTAACAACCTGAAATACTTTTCACAGCAGATTCAGTCTTAATACAAGCATGACCAAAACTGCTCTAATTTTGACATATATGTCATTGCAAAACTGCTGTGAATTAAAATGTAAGAACGTTAACTTATAAGGTATATTTACATTATGATAATGCAAGACTTTTACCAAGAACACAGTACGTTTGGAAAACAAATGTGCGTGCAAGAAAGTGACCCTCAAGGAGTTGATCCTCTTTAGCTGGCTGGGACAAACACACTTTTCAGCTGTTGTATGTGTCTGAAAAGCTTGAACATTATACAATAGTACTCACATTGTTGTTGTTTGTAAGGTGGATGTGACTGTCTAACACAGATGAGGATGACAAAGAGGAAGAGCGGCCAGAGGAGCTCGATTATCAGCTGGATCTGGGAGGGCAGAAAACATGGGCACTATTAAAAATTGATTAAACATGTTGCTCTTTAAAAGATCCAACATGAATTTCATATTACAGTTATTTATAAAAATCAACAATCTTTAATCCAATCCTCAAACTAAACATGTAAGCACCTTGTTTCTCCTGCGGTATGTAATGTTTTTCCAGAGAAGAAGGAGAAGCTGCCTGAAGAAACCCATTGCTCCCAGAAGTTACCTGACCATGATGGTAAGCTGGAAACAAAAATATTCAGTGAGAAATTCAGAAAAGGTTAACGGGGACACGTTGCATGTAGCTGATGTATTTCTTTTTTCATTACAGTTCAGGGACATTTATCACTCTTAATTATGGTTTAATTGGTTGCCTTAGAACAATCTAAGTAATGACAGTAGGAAAAGGCTGTATGTATAACCCTAACCCAAAGAGCACATGTGGCCTAACTAATTTTGAACCTGCAGAAGTCATTTTAAATTAAACCTTTCTTCTAACTATAAATGCATAAAAGAATGTGGTCAGATGGATCCAACAGGCTGTTTTTATATTGACTGTAAGTGAAAGGTTGTCCTGCTGCCTGCTGTGATCTGCTAAAGATGGCCAATCCTCTGCTTCATCCTGAAATCCTCCTGATCCAGGCAGCTTACCTGAGTGTGGTCTCTGTGTTAGTATTAGAGTTATTAGTCTGAGGGTGAGAATCATGGTTTGTGACAGGTTGCAAGAGGTTAAACTAGAGGGGCTTGAATAATTTAGCTTGCAAATAAGCGCATTATGGAAGTCAAACAATTTTTCATTTAATTTAAATTCAGTGTTAGGAACAATTTATCATGAAAGCTTTAGAAGATTTTTTTTTATACTATTGCTGAACATTACTGAATATTACTACTGGAAACGCCAAGCATTAGTATCAATATCTAATGACATAAGAATTTAACTAATCTAGTCTGAGAATTGAAGCATTTCTCTTGCAACAGAACTTTCTTAAACAGAGAATGACGTAAGAAATCACGTAATCACCAAATAATATGACCAGCTTGTTTTAGATGTTCACATCTTACAAGTTATATAAAAGAAAACATTTTGCTTAGATAATAACTAAGGAAAAACATGAGTACTCTAAGCTAGCATTGCATTTACTTCCTATCCTAGAACGTGAGTTTAGAGGGTCAAAACATTATTTGCAGAAAGTGAAGAAGGTGAAAACCAGCTACCAACAGCGATTAAAGAGTCCTTTATCATTACCGTTGTGACATATAAGCGCAAAAAGCTCCTCTCAGCGGCTGGAGCTCATTTCCAGTCGCCGGTGGCCGCTGTCCGGATCCGCCAGGTCCGCCTACTTGCGGCAGCACAGCCGTCGGGCGGAGTGTATTTTTTAGGGCGGAGTCTACACCGGAAACCCACTTTGATTGGTTGGTTAGTCGAGAGTGATGGAAACCGGAAATTAAACCACATTGGTTGATCGCTTGTGGGAAATTTCAATGACGCTTCTATAATGATATTGTTTTGTAATTCATGTCTGCAGGTTTATAGTTTTAATATAATAGGGTACTGGGTAACAAGTTTGCACTTATTGGGTCTTCTTACCACTCACATTAAAAAAAATACATTTATGTCTGTCCTTTATTTCAACATTTCACACAAGGCTTTGTCTTGTAAAAATATTTTCAAAACCCATATAGGTTTGGACATTTAGGGAAAAAAATCTCATCTACTTTTAATTATCAATAAATAACAAAATGATAAGGAAATGTTCTTGAAAGAAAATCCAAAACAATGTATTCTTGAAAAAACAAAAATACACCTCTCTTGAATATAATGCACTTTAAGTTCTGCATGTTGGAAACTGGACTGAAAGGCAAAAGTTTTTCAGACTGCCTCACCATTTTAAGGTTGTGAAGTAAGAAAATAATTTGTTTATCAATTGGTTTACCTCAGTTTGTGTTTGCAGGGTTGAATATCAGATAAATAAAAAGGATCTTCCTCTGTCACTTGTAAAAACTGCTTTTGCATTAAAATACTGAATATAAAGCTATGCAAACTATCTTGTAGCATTTGGTGGTGCGGCACCAACTTATGCATAATATTTTCAGATTTTTGGCAAATGTTCCTTAATTAAACAGTGTAGCACTGTACATGATGGAGCAGGTAGTGCTCAAAGAAATACTGGCTGTTCCTGTCCAGTTAACAGTCGATATGTGGAAGCTGGCATCGTCTTCAAATGAATCTGCCAACAAAGAGAAAATGGTGTGTCGTAATTTCTTCCATTGCATTTGAAAGATGATAAA
This sequence comes from Arothron firmamentum, assembly GCA_016586285.1. Taxonomy (NCBI): domain Eukaryota; kingdom Metazoa; phylum Chordata; class Actinopteri; order Tetraodontiformes; family Tetraodontidae; genus Arothron; species Arothron firmamentum. Next base: position 79,993 of record BJFM01000359.1, read on the forward strand.
ATCCATTCAAGCGTTCCTGCTCACCTCTCCGACAGCGTTGGTTAAGATCTGGATGATCTTGTCGTGTGGTGTGGCAACAACACTCTGGCCGTTTATTTCAATGATTCGGTGCCCAACACGAATGCCTCCTCTTTCTGCGATACCACCGCGCATCAGACTGCAGATCTGCCGCAGGGATGGAGGAGGTGACTTTTCCAAATGGTGACATTTGATACCCAAGTAGGTGGATTTTCAGTTATAGTGAGTGTTTTGGGTCATTGAGGGTCAAACCTCTTTGAAGCCGAATAGGAAAAAAAATAAAAGATAAGTCTTCCAAATGTACTTACAATGCCGTCCTCCACACTAAAACCCAGCTGAAACGTGGGATGAGGCCGCCTGATAATTGCCATGGTGACTGGCGGACAGTGGACGATACTCATCTTAACATACTTGTGACTTTTCAAATCCTAAAATACAAATATAACATTAATTATATCTTTAAAAATAAGTGTTATGTGCCAGTGAAAATATTATAAATTATTTTGCATTTGTTAATACCTGTTCACAACAAAACAAAACCCAAAATACAAAACAAATTACTGCAAAACCATAGGATGAAAGCTCTTAAGACCTCTAAAATGCTCCAGCAAAAAATAATGAAGTATTAAGTAGTACACTGTTACTAAATTTAACTTTAAATTCCAAAAGGTCTTTCCCCTCCACTGTTTAACCTGCGCGCAAATAGCGCCATCTAGTGTCTCCTAAGGATGACAAACCAGAAACGTTTGCTATTGCTGGCAAAGTTTCATTTTTAAAATAATCTTTATGTTTTATTTTTCCCTTCTCAAACTTACCCGGATTATGTTCTGACATGCAGCGATAGGCAGACCCACCAGACTGGTGCTGTTGATGGACATGATGCGGTCACCGATACTGAGCTCCCCGCAGCGCTCTGCAGGACCCCCATGAAGGAGGTTTGCAACAACCACTGTGGGCAGGATGGAACCCCAGCCAGACTCCACAATGGCCAAACCCAAGATCTCACCTGTAGCCTTGGTGATGGCAACCTACATCGCGGACACTGGAATTAAAATTTTGCAATGTGAGGAGGCAAAATAGTACAGTGTGCATCAGCTTACTTCTCGAATGTTCTGGGAGTCAGAGAAGTGTGCCAGATCTCCGTTGTAGAGTTCCTGACTTTCCAAGTAGTCACTGTACTCGCCAGGCTTCAGATCAGTTGCCTTCATGCCGTTTTCTTGCAGAAACTGCTGGTAAGCCACTCCAAAAGCCTGACCGATAGCCTGGGCTATGACCTGAGCCTGAAGTGAGAAAAGAAAAAAGATTTATGTTTGTGGTTTTCTACCTATTTCTTTGACTACTAAATATTAATAACTCCTCTTCCTACATACATTAACTTCTGTTTCTAAATCGAATCCCTATTAAAAAAGAAATGAACAGTAACAATCATATATGGGATGGGAACCAGTCTGAAACTAAATGAAGAGTCAAAATGAGGAGTAGACACAGTAGCCTCATGGCCCTCAGTATCCCATAAATAATTGCTCCTATTCAGTGTTGCAATGAATGGGAAACTGGGACAGCAGCCAGGCCATTTTTATATTCAGGAGGACTCTCAGTCCCTCTAAGGGGGATAAATCAGGCCAAATTCATCAGACACTGCAATTCTGATCCCTGATTTGAAGCTCAGGAGAGCGAATTCAACAAAACAGATTACGTTTTCTTCAAAACCCTTCATTCTATTGACTCACGTCTTCGGAGGAGAACACGTGGCAGATCATGATGCACTTGTTCTGAGTTTTGGAGGAGGATGAAGGCGAAGAGCTTGAGGCGACGTCCCCATCCTGCCCTTTCAGTTTTCTTCGTGCCATCAACACCACAATGTCATCGATGTCTGCAATGTAAGAAATCATCTGCAGAGTGTGATCCATCATTGTTTCCTGAGGGGAGAAGAGAGTTGAAAGTAAAAAAAAAAAAGACTAGAAAAATAAAGGCAAGTTCCCACAGAACTCAAGTATCAAGGCTCTGCAAGTTCAAACTTGACCCCCACTTATGTTTTCCTTCTTCATTATCCATGAAGCAAGCTTTCAGCAATCGGATGTCAAGTATAAACTAGTAATTTCTGATCATCTGAGTTTTTAAAAAAATGTCTGAAACATAAATATACCTGCGTGTCAGCTGTGAGCACTTTGATCCTTTTGGTTGAGATGAACAGATCGACTTCTGTCATCGGCTGAGACTCTCCCTCTGGAGCCTGGAAGAGACAATTACAGATAGCACTGAGTATAAAAGCATCGGGTGAATTAGAGCACAGATTTTTAACGACACCTTTTATTGAAATCACCTTGATGCGGTCCACAGCCTCCTGAGCCTGGGCCATGCGGGCGTTAGTTGAGGGGTTCCTGTCTGATCTGATCTGGGTGGAGCCCAGGTACTTGGCACCAAACACTACTCCATCCAGCAGGTCTTCAGTGTCACAGGGACCAGGCACTGAAAAGTCAATCAGCACATTGTTGTGGACTAATTTCTGAAGTTAATACATTCAAATTGGAAGAAAAGACATGATGAAGCGACTCACCGTTTTTGTATGACGGATGTTCAGCAGCCTGTAATAACAGCAAATGGAAAAAATGAGCTTGCACCAACTGATTTAATATAAAAATACAATCACAAATTGCAACATAATTCTCCCAAAAATTGTCAAACAGAAATATCCTTTGATTTTGGCAGACAAAAAAGCCAGTTCTCATAAACTTGTGATTAACTGAAAATATTCAGTTACACCAACTTCTGGAGATACAAATTCAGCTCCTCCTTCATTTGCCAGATTGTAGCAATCGTACATCATCTTACCTCCTCCCCCTCTGCAGCAGTCTCCTCTTCTTCTGGATGTTGAGCATCCCGTGCTTTCCAAACTGACTCCGCATCTTCATCGTCAGGCAGAGAGGTGAGGGATTTGTCCCTGTGCTGCTGCTGTTGACTGCTCTCATAACTCTGCCAGAACCTCTGAGCATCCGCCTGACTGTAGGAAACTGAAACTACAGCATCCACCTCTCCTCTCTGAGGCACACAGGTGGGGTGAGGTGCTGTGCTAATGTCCGTGAACTGCAACATTCCCAGCAGGTCTCTGTGGTGGCTTTCAGAGAACAGTAGTCCTGTTGTTTCAGTGCTGTCGTCCACAATTAGGGAGGGGGCAGGAGAGTCCAGCTGGGATGAACTGGTGTACTGATTCTGACCATGATGAGGTGGATGAGGCTCTTCTCCCATCAGCTGAAGCTGGTTGAGAAGACTGTGGATGCTGTTGTGGTCATCGTCATCTGACTTCCTTTCAATTCCTTCAACTTCCTCTTCTCTGGTGCTGTTCTTTACATTAGCTAACCCTTCCTGATGTTCTCTATCACTATTTAACACTTCAGGCCCGGCCTCTTTCTTTTTCTTGGCTGCTTCTCCCAGCTCCTCTGATTCCAGCACACCCTGAATGGGTTCTGCAATATTTCCCACAACCTTAACATCAAGTGATGCTAAAGATTCACCAGTGTTCAAACACAGTAAAGCAGTGTCACTGGGATTAGCTGTCTCTAGATTTTTACCAGAAGGGGTTACAGGGGTGAGGGAGCTGGGCTCGTCTAAATCTGAGGCCGCATCACTCGAAGACTCAGACCTCCAGTCTAAAGGAGGAGGTTCGATCACGTTGTAGGATTCCTCATCTTCAACCCGGGGCAGAGATGCCTCAGTCTGCTGCAGGACATCTATCCCCAACACTCCATCAGCAGGGCCAGAAGCAAGAAAGTCTGGGGATGCAGAGGCCGACTGGTCTCTCAAACAGATGTTTGAGTCCATTTTAAAACAAAGCCTGTCAGAGGAAAAGTTAGATTTGTGTGAAGCAGTGCATAGCAGTTCACTGGATTTCCAAATAAATAAACATGATCAAACAGCCAACAAACAAAACTGTCTTATATCATTGTAATTGCCCACGAATGTTATCTTTTGTTCCTAGCTCTCATTGCATAGCCATCAAGGCTGAAAAGAACAGTCTAAAGATCGAAGTACATTTTAGACAGTGTGAAACCCTCAACTTCTGTGAATCAACAGTGAAATTGTCTCCAAGAGCAATTATTATAAAAGTATTTTGATTGACGTAAAGACGTCCATCAGAACATGCTCAGAATGACTTTTTGTATTCGATTTTGACACAAGTAGCGCACAATTTCTAATAGATACTGTTTTATTTTATATAGCGGTAGGCTTCCGTTGTAGAAGTAGGAGTCTTTCATAAAAAAAAGTATAAGTAAAGCAAAATAAATGACATGTTTAAACCCAATTCGAGCCACCGTTACAGCTCTGTTGTCGCATGACTAAAGTTAGCTCACAGGGTAGCTTAGCGCTAAATGGCTAATTAGAACGCTATTTAGCACTAACTCAGCTGAAGTGAAACAACATATTTCTGTGCTGAAATTTCAAGTTTCAAACATCCGAGAGGGGAAAAAAGCAGCTCTCACCAGAGTTTGTCGGTCTTTGACGGCTTCTTTGTGCCCAGACAAATACCTCTGTGGATGCCACGACAAATAAGTTGACGTGGTTCGAGATTTGACGAAAGTTTGGCCCTGTTTTATTCGTCATGCTAACAGTACCACACCTGTTAAATATGCTTCCACATTATCCAAACATTAGAAAGGAGAAGTGTGGGTGAAACTAAGCAGATGTCCATCCATGGTTTCTGCTGTCAAGACAGCTTTTATTTATTCCTAGACCTTGTTGCAATGATGTGTTCACGTACTGCTGTGACTTATAGCATTGTTGTTCCCCAAATCTTTTTTGTTTTATTTTTTACTTTCTACATGTTTATACCTTACATAAAATTAAGAGGCTTTATATATAAACAATCAATGACACTCTTGTTTTAAACAGGTTTCAAATTTCATGTTTCATTGTTTAAACTATTATTTCAAGCTTTAAGGGTAGTCTCTTCAAGTGAATACCCTCCTATATTCGTGAACGTAACCATTGTACACGTCACTTTGCACTCGATCCGCTCAATCAAAGGTCGATAAATCGATGTAAAAACACTGAATAATCTTGACGCCACTTTGAATAATTTAAGATATTTAAGTATTTACATGAAATAAAGCCTTTATACACGATAAATGTTTTTGTTTGTATTTCTTTTTAATAAGACTGTCTGAAACTGAAGAATATAAATTAAAGAAACATTCAAACGAGTTCAGGATTTGATTAAAAAAGAGGTGCACAATCACTGAGATTGTATTGATCAACATTTTTTAGTCAACTCTTGTCAAAGACAGTGACTTGTCTTACTTTCCTTTCTTTCCTGTATCACCTGAACAGTATGGCCTGAACAGCACCAGTTAGAGAAATATGCAGCATCAACTAAACAACCCAAGCCATCAATAGCTTTTATAAGACTAAACTGTTCAAACACACTTTTTTTTAACTCAACAACAACCACGAAATTGTGAACACATTTTAAAATTACAGGATTGTGATATTGTCATATTCTAACAGTTTACACAAAAATGGAAAAATGACAGTTACTTTATTTCCTATCGTACTAGTCTAAAAAAAGTGTTCACTTACTTGATTGTTTCATTTGCTATAAAAAAAATCAAACAGATTTTATGATTTGGCATCTCGACATGCGGACATGAGCCTTCAGCACAGCTGCAATCTCTGGCTGAGTTTACGTGCTCCATGTGCAGTGCAGCGACACACCACGCATCATGTCAGCGTTCCCCACAAACGTGCTAAACATTCACAGCAGCACGTCGGGTCTACGTGTCGCTGGCCTGGTCACTGTTGGTCATCTGGATCAAACCAATAACAGACGAGATGGTGCCCATCAGGCCCACCAGCCAGCTGGGGAATTTTCCTGCCCACAGGAAGCCGGGTGGCATCCAGTGGATGGCGTTACTGAGGTCAGCCAAGCTCTTGAGGGAAGAGAGAAGCTCTGCCCGCATCTGCCTGTGGAGCTGAGAGCGGCTGCAGGAAGAGAACACGCCGCTACAGTTTAGCAGACTCTCAGTGCGTTACAATTCTTCTGCAAACAGAATACCTGCCGCCACCTCCTGCCCGCTCATGTTTCTTTAGTTTTTTCTTCAGTAACATCAGAACTCGAAGGGATCTGAAGAGCAAAAATCTGAGTTAATCTAAAATATTCTAATAGGAGAAAAGCTACAGGTATTAAAGTCAAAATGAACATATCATGCTATGAAAAAGTTATTTTTAGCAATGGATTATTATTATTAATAAAGTAAATTAACTATAACAAGAACTGGTGTAGGAGACTGGGTGAAATGTAAAATGACCTGAGTATGCCCAGCAGCAGTGACGCGCCCCACAGCATCGTGCTGAACAGCCACCACTGGTCAGACTTGATTTTGATGAGCTCAGCATCCGCAGCCCAGGCGATGTGCTCACAGGGGTAGTACAGCTGGTCTGCCATGTTGTTCAGCACCGAAATCCAGCGCACAGCTGGATCATGCTCCTTTAAAAGACACACAGCATGCATGGGAATATCAATGAATATGGTTATATAAGATGTCTTATGTTAACACATACTGCAATACCATTGACTACTATAATGACAAAGATAAAAGTAAGTAAGGGAACAACACTTAAGGGTGTTGTGATGCTTCTCACCCCGCCTCCCAAACCGTAGCTGTGGGAGTAAGCCAGCATGGACAGATCATCGAACAGCCGCAGTGTGGTCCGGCATTGGCTGAGCTGAGCGGAGAACAGCAGCAGACTTTTCCCGAGCTTCTGCGAAGAAGCGTCTGTTTCACCTTTCCGAGAGAGAACCCCTCCAACCAGCTGAGAGCCAAAACACACCGTCCGGATCTGGACAGAAGAAGAAAGATTCACCAGCTCATTCTTATTTCATTGTTGTTTTAACTGTTGTTATAATTATTAGAAGTAGTTGATTATTTGTAATAATCAAAACTGTACCAACTTCTGGACGAGGGGTGAATTTGATTTATGGCTGTAAATATCTTTGTTATGTTGGGCTCGTTTTTTCCCCCATGCAAGTTCATGTGCATGAGCATGTGTATGTGCATGCTTTGTGGCTCCCAAAAGTAAATACGTGTGATATCTGACACGCTTGAATCTGTGGAAAGCTTTAGTATCGTTTGTCTGGGATTTTGCAGATTATCAGGTAAAGAAAGCAACTCAAAAGTGTCCTTTAGTACAATAATTCAGGAAAGGTTTGTGTAATTTAAAGACAAATGTCTTTGGTAACTACTGTCAAGTTTAAAAGTTAACACTTTAGCGCAGGTGACAGATTCTGTCTCCGAATACTCACAACTTTATCTCTTCCTCTGTATGACTCCAGCAAGCGCACCAGTGACTCCACAGACGACTGCATGTCTGCGCCACAAGCTTTTGCAAAGCGTTCGACAAAACCTCAGCCTACATCAACATTAAACTCATGTAACGTGACAGATGTTGTAACGTGACAGATGTTGTAACATTCGGTCACATCTCAGCTGGACTTTGAAAACAGGAAGTACTACCAACAGACTCAAGCAAACGATCATCGAGGCAATCGAACGTTCCGTGTTTTATTTCAAATGGAATATAAACCGAGACAAATCCTGTATATCTTAAATGTTTGTCAGAGCTTGAGTTTTAATTAGTTAACTTTTTTAGATCATCAAATACTGCAAATTAAGTGATTAATTGTTAGAAATAACAGAGTGAACAATTTTCCCCAATTTTATTTCTGATACACAATCTTCCTCCACCTAACTAAATATTGTACTTCCAGAGTTTAAATACTATAAATTAAAATATCAATCACACAGGGACACCATTCTATATATAAAAAAACTTTATTAATTTATTTTACAATATCTCAGAATTTGGTTAAACACATCACTACAGCCATAGTGTATTAATTTAATATACAAACAATACTGAAAATATCCTACATGGGGCATTTACACTACTAATCTGTTTATCTTCATCTCATTTATGTTATTATCTTAGTTTGATTGTGACAGCTGTTTCAGTTTCAATTTAAGAGAAAAGCTCAATGAGAGCTGTATGAAATTAAAAAGTAATGGAATATAGTAGTTTGTTGATGACTTTGGCTTGACATGCTTTAATAATCGGTGTGCGGAGAATCGTTGTCATAGATGTCTGAAACAAGAGAAAAAATCATTTTGAGACTTCTTAAAGTTTTCAGCATGTATCGCATAAAATGTTTTGAGAATGACATTCAAAGAAAACTTACCCCTATTATGGTCAACATCATCATAAATATCACCCTCCCTGCAAAATAAAAGAATAATTTTCATTTATTCTTTTGTAATCTGCCTGCATTCATGAAAAAATACAGTCATTTCTAAAGTGTTCAAATAAAGAAAATAAATAAGTGTCACAATAATGACAAATGTCACTTTTTTCTTTTAGTTTATCATTTCCACTCTGATATTAACAACATCAACTACATATACAGTACATTTGTCAGCACTACTTACTTTTTTTTTTTTTTAGAAAAGGACAGTGATAAAAATACTTACATGGGAAGAAGCAGAGATTTGGACACATAACCATCTATAAAGGAGGTGAAGCAAACAAACAGACTTTAATGTATCTATAGTGCCTTAAACTTGCCTTTTAATATTGTATCACTTATTTAAAATAATCCAAACCAAAGCTTTTGCGTACATTTTCCAAACTGATTGAGGCACAAAGCTTTCTTGCTGTTGGGGAAATGGATGATGTCAACAATCTCTCCTGGAGTCACAGGCAGGTCTTTGCTTCCGAGCTTCTTTATGATGCCGTTAGGATCCACCATCATGGTGTGCATCGCTCTGAGGGGCCCATCGTACTGGGAAATAAAAAAACGCACAAGTGGGGTCAGGGTCACTTCTTTTGAGGGACTGCGTCAGCTGGAAGATATTTTCATCAGACTCCTCAAGAGACTGAGGGAACGACAAATTTCCACAAGATAGAAGTTCTTTTTCTGGTATTCTGACCACAAACTTAACCCAAACGTTGTCTGGAATGTTTGGAACAGACCGACCCATTTCTGTCTGCACCAGAAACAACAGAAGCTAAAATGTCCCCAGTGTGAGGGCTGCCCTCTGGCACAGATCAGCAACTGGTCTGTAACTTATGGCTTCTTTCATCGCATCGCATAAATAAAATAAACAAATCAATCACTTGACTGTTAAAAAGAAGGTATTTTCACGCTTTAGAACTCTCCTGCAGCCCGCTGCCAGGGGGCGATGTTAGCCCCTTCATCTCATTTCTGTTTTAACAGACAGTAAACAATCAAATAGAAGAATGTGGGGGAAAAAATCTACCTTGAATTTTTTCCTAAGCTCCTTCTCCACTTTTGGGTCTATTCTGTAAAAAAACCAAAAACAATTGACCCATCACTCATAACAGGTGTTACATTTAAAATGAAGGTTACTGTAACAGCTACTGAGAATGAGCGCTGCGCTCTTCCTTCCTGTTCTGTAGCAATAACCTCGATACCTGAATTCGGGAGGTGGTGGGGGGAAATCCTCGCTGAGTTGTTGAATGTCATCATAGTCATCTGAGAACAGAACCAAAACTCAAAGAGCAGGAAACTGTGCTGTTGGTAGAATATAACATCAACATTGTCCGCAGCAAACATGGAGTTCTGGAGTCTGTCTCAGTGCATGTGTTTGGACTGTGGGGAAGTGGAGAAAACCCACACAGAGCACACAATCTCCGTCAGGAAAGAGCGGGAATAAAACCTGCAACCTTCTGGCGATGAGGTGACTGAGCCGACAGCTGCATCAGCGATTATCACTGTCATTATACATGATACTCGAATTACTCCTGTGTTGTCTTTCTGAAGCACAAATCAATATTTAAACTATAGAATCTGCTCAAAATTGTATTTAAAATCGTAAGATTGTGCACTAATAATGTCTGTGTGCTGTTTGTTGCTGCTTACCTTCGTCTTCGTTTGCACTACAGACGAGGGGAAACAAAAGTGTTAGTTGCAGCAGATAAAACCGACCCTCATCAACACCTAAAACCGTCCCAGGTGACTAGAAATCCGATTAATAACATTTAATTACAGATAAAATAATTCAAATGCAATGTCCGCGGTACCTGTCTCTGGTATAGAACTCCATGTTTGAGCTCTGTGGGGGGTCTGGAGGTGGTGGAGGCAGCTGTAGTGGATCAATTCGGCGCTGGAGTAACGCGCGTTTCACTGCCTCATAGTCGATGTCTACACACGTGTTGCTAATGTATCCATCTGCAGAGTCACACAAGACCACAGCAGCGCAGCTAACGCACATTATTAGAAACAAACAACCAAACTGTGAATAACCACATCTGAGAGAAGCCTCTGAAACACCCGTGGTGTCAACCTGTTGCCTGCCTGAGCCCCTGGAGGGGCCCTTTAAAGGTCCAGCATGTGAAATTGAGCTAATCTAGAAGTAAAATCATCCCCAAACTTCTTCTTTCGAGAACCTGCAACTGCATCAAGGAGTATTTCCTGTCACAGCCTCACTGTTGCAGATATATTTATCCTGCAATTGAATAGACTCCAAAGAAGAAGAAGGCAGAAAGAGGTTGAAGCACCCATGGAGGGGGACGTGTGTCAGCGTTTATATAAAGATATTAATTTAAATATCATCCCCAAAGTGAACAAAAGCATTTATTGCATGTGTGTATTTGATAATTCTAAATATTTTACGCTGGACATGTAAGCGCTCCTGGACGCTGCTGTTGGTCGTCTTGTGAGTATAAACCACTTTTCAAACAACGTAAATGTGCCTCAAAGAGTTTTTGGATCTGGTCTGCCGGACTCACAGTTTCCAGTCAAGGATCGGGCCAGCCATTTCCCTCCAGGGTTGTTCTTCACCCGGAGGATCTCCACAGACTCCTCCTGTCGTACGCTCAGGTCTAGTTTTCCTCCGCCGTGCCAGTCGTGCCGAACCCTGGCCGTATGAAGGACCTCCACCTCCCCCTGCAACTAAGGACGGATGAACACCGGGATCAAAAATTAGAAGGATACTTGGTTATAAAATTCATGTTGATGAAAATGAGCTTGATATGACCAGAGCTTCAGCTCAACATATGTTTTTAAACCTGAATTTTTAAACCGTGGATCACCTGAAAGATCTTTTTAAACTCGTTTTCCTTTCTCTGACGCTCCATTTGATCTTTCCTCTCCTGCTGTTGCTGCTTTAGTGCTCCTTTTTGGTTGTTCCTCTCCGCGGTCCGCAGGTTTGACTCCACCTGGTCTCTACAA
>BJFM01000359.1:95631-114862 GCA_016586285.1 Arothron firmamentum
TGTGTGTGTGTGTGTGTGTGTGTGTGTGTGTGTGTGTGTGTGTGTGTGTGTGTGTGTGTGTGTTTGTGTGTGTGAGAGAGAGAGAGAGAGAGAGAGAGAGAAGGAAGGACACTGTTGGGTCATAGTAATCAATTTGTCTGCTAAAAATCCCTGTGTGATGCTTTCAGGGACAGTGGTATTTTTGTAGATGCTTCTAAACGGCGAGAATTTTAAGTAGCAAACACAGAAAATAAGTAGGACTTGTAGTATTTTGATAGCATCTACCATCTGACTTTTTCAGATCAGATTTTTTAAAGTGATAATTAAAGAAATCGTGTTGTAAGTCACCAGGCTGATCTGGCTGGTGGTCACCGAGGTTCTGGGTGGGCGTCTGGATGCTGAAGACCTCCATTATATCACGGCTGGGAGAGACCTGATGCAGAAACAGGTCCCTTTTGTTTGATCAACATAATTCATTTTTTATCAAGAGAGTGAATGAAAGTGATTGAAACAGAAATGTTCAGTCTTAATGACAGCCCATTAGGCTTTAATCTCATGCATTTCACCTCCGTGAGGAAACATTTGGGATTATATAGTCACAAACTGTTTGGACATTTTCAAGTAGTTCACATGTCTACTCGATTTTCATACAATCGTGTAGACATGTCAAGGTCAACCTTACCTGGCAAGGTTGTTCTGTTGATGGTTGTGGGCTGAACACATCTTCTAAAGCAGGCCGCTAAATAAAGCACAACAGATCACTACATTAAAAAGAAAAAAACACCCAGAAACACCAGATAAATCATAATATTGTGGTCTTTTTTCTGTCACCTACCTCCACTGGAGGTGCTGGAACATTATCCAGTAGCAGTAAAGAACTGACCTGGAAGCCATATTACATCAAATATCAATTATTATTATTATTTTATTTTAGCTCATTATATTGAGGTTCTCTCTAGGACAGCGCCCCCTACTGTCTGGCAGCTTCTGGTAAACAACAACTCACTTTTGCTGGTTCCTCTAGAGGTTCCTGGTGTGTCTCCAGGTTCACACTATGACAGACAACATCAATGTCGGCCAGGACGGGACCTGCCTGAAACACACACACACACACACACACACACACACACACACACACACACACACACACACACACACACACACACACACACACACACACACACACACATTTGAGTACAAATTTGGCAGCTGCGTTGGCATAATTTAAAAAAGGAAATCAGCAGGTGTGTCATTACCAGGTTGGCCATCTTGATATAGAAGAGGCTGCAGCTGTCCTGGTCTTCGTAGACGTAGGCCAGAGCTCTGGGGTCAGAATCATCCTTCCTTAAACAGCTGATTCTGCTCCTGTCATGGTCATAAAGTAGAGCCTGGAAACAGCAGTAATAAATGGAACACAGACCAGTTCTGGTGTTAAAAGGTTCAGAATGGTGAGGGGGAAACAAACATTTCCTGTCAGAAAAGAAAAAAAATGGGACCCATAATTCATAAAATGCAGCCAGAAGTGATTGGTTTTATCTGGATTCATGCGTCAGAATGTTCCAGAATTAGTACAAAAAGATAAACAGCGTCTCGGGCGGACCAAACAGGCTCACATGTCCACTTCTTGCAGTAATCTAAGCTTTCCTACTAAATCACAGCTCCAAAAGCTAACCAGCAGCCTCCTATTTGGGGCGAAGGGTTAATGCGTCTGCAGACGGGGCGATGGGAACTCACCCCAGTCCTCTCCTCCATGATTTTCAGACCGCTGGAGGAAAGATTCAGCCAGATTCTCAGTTTGTGTTTGCCCTGTCTTCTTGCTGCTGCTTCACGGCCCTGGTAGGTTAACGGCACAGTTATACTCTCAGTCTGAGTCACTGTAACCCACGAGAACACGCTGGCATTTCACTGCTTTTCCAGGGGAAGAAGTGACAAACCAAATACAGGAAAAGTAATTTATACAAGCTTCACAGCTAGCTATAGCAGCTGTGTGTAGGTGTATGGAATATATATGAAATTCTTCAGTCAATACTCTGGTTTAAAATGGGCATTCTTTTTTCTTAAAATGACGCCACCTGCTGGTCGATCCTGATGTGAGAACAGGTTTGCATGGTTATCTTCTGGTGTGTACCAAAATGCAGGAGAATGCACAAAGCAGAACCATCTTGTTTAAGTGAGTTCACTTGTTGAGCTATCAAACCAATGTTGTTCACAAAATCTGTGGCCGCTACCTTGAGTTTCATCATGGAGTCCCAGCACATCTTGTCTCCTGGGGCGTCCGGTACCGGATCCACTCCGATCAGCTTGGCTTTATAACGAACGCCAGCGCCGTTAAAACGGGAGATGATGTCGCAGACTGTTTGAGGAGCTCCTGGGAAACACCATGAGAGGAAACAAAGGGGCTGTGTGAGAGCGAGGAACTGTGAATCCATGTATATTTGTGTTAGTTTAGCCTAAATTACCCTATTTTAATATCAAAGACTGTGTGTATTTGAATTTCATGATGTCTCTGTTTGTGCATCAGTGGATAAACTGTTGTATTTGGCATGAAGCTGTGATTACATGTCTTTATGCAATCTCAGCAAAGAAAACACACCATTTAAAAAGCAAAGCATGTTAAAATGTTTTGAATACAACTGGATGAACAGGTGACAGATGATGATGATGATGTTATGGTTTATCATGGTTGTTTTTAAGTGAAAACAGCAATTTGTTAACCATGGAAGAGTGACGGAGTGCTGTTCTGTCAAAGGTCACCTCCTAAACGGCTTCGCTTGCATTATGCCAGACTTTACTGGCTATGAGTGGATGTTTATTTCAGTGCTCAGCACAAACATAACTGTACCGAGCAACAAGGAAACACAGCTCGACGCTGTGCAAACAGCACACGATGCTTCATGACGGTGAGGCTGCAACAGTCCAGATGTTTGTTGTCGTAGATAAAATGGTAACTTGGAGTATGAGGCTAAAATTGTAATTTTATAAAAAAAAAAAAGGAATTAAATTCTAAATGATGACATCATTGGAAACTGGAGTTGGTGGTTCTTTTCAAATCGCATCCATCCATCCATGACTGGTCACATGAACTGAGGCCGTATAAACCTGATTGCACCTCAAAGGTTAACACGTCCCGCACTCGCATTTTGTCGATGTAAGCATTTTGGGTTGTGTCACGGCTCAGAAGTTGCTGTGCACTGAAAATGACTTACCTGAATGTGCCAGAGGTATTTTTATGATTGACACATAAAGCCCATCTTCTGATAAAATGGATAACATCTATTTTTACGCTACGTGTCTGAGCTGTCTTAACTAAAACCTATATTTAAAAGCAGAACAAGAACTTTTTAAAGAGTTTGTGCAGTTTTCATAAAAACTCCAAACATCACCTAACGTGAAGAGCGATTCTTAAACAGCTGGAACAACTGCAAACTTGTTTAAATGGCCGAATAGTTTGCGTGTGTGAGAACCGGTTTGATGCCGAGCAGCTGCTGAGCGTGAGTACCTTTTGTGCCGAAGGAGAGCTGAGTGCTGACAGCAGCTTGGCTCCGGCCGGGACGGCTTCCAGTTGTCTGCTCCGTCTCCATCACGTCCTGGCTGCTGCAACAACGTGGACGTCACACTGGCTGTCAAAGAGGAAGCCAGCAAGGTCAGATGTCTAAATATCGACAATTGGCCAAAATATACCTCTTTACGCGAGCATTTAACTCAACCGTCCCACCTGCTGGGAGTTTAACTCCGTTCTGACCTTTCCTTGGCTCAACTCACTACCAAAACTTCTCAGAGTCAAAGGTCAGGCTGCGTACTCACTGGTGACATATTAACATCCGCTTGGAGGACATGGGAATTCTAGCAGGAGACCGCAGAGGCTTTAATTTGTAGTTCGTGGCCCTGGTGCTATGAGGGGATGAATTAGGGATCATGTGTTTTCTGGAGAACAGTATTTTCTAACAGTAACAGATGATTGCACATGTATCTGCGAGACTGAAATAAACTATGATATAATTATGAGTTCTTAAACCTTCACAGTGAAAAAAAAACCCCCAGCCCAGCAGCGTGGATTGACTCCATTTTTCAGGTAGATAATGGGGATCTTCTGAGTGCTGTTAATCTTTTTATAAACACAAGTAATGCAACAATTATTTAAACATTGGATTCTGTGTGTTTAGGCTGTTATAACAGCCCTACATTGAAGTTGGTGAAAATGATAGAGAACGTGTTAGCTGGTGAATGTATTGTTGCACAATTCTTCACCAGGTAAACACTACTAGAGAAACTGGATGATACAGAAAACAAAAAGGTTCTTCAAAATAAGACTGAAACAGGATGCGGGAGCGAAACAGCGTGTAAATTTGAAAGTCCTAAAACAAAGAGAAAGTTAGGATTATATCATTTTGGTCATGCGTCTCTGGTCCATATTTTTATAAACTTTCAAAAACAATCTTTAGTATGTGAGAATGTGATTTTCTGCCAACAAATCCAAATGTTTCCCAGGTGATTGA
The DNA here is from genome assembly GCA_016586285.1 of Arothron firmamentum. Taxonomy (NCBI): domain Eukaryota; kingdom Metazoa; phylum Chordata; class Actinopteri; order Tetraodontiformes; family Tetraodontidae; genus Arothron; species Arothron firmamentum. Next base: position 100,107 of record BJFM01000359.1, read on the forward strand.
ATACAACCAAATATGCTGCAGAAATAAAGGTTGAGATTGATTAAGATCGCAGCGCTGTGCCAGTCTCCAAATGTGCACAGGCTTACCAGAATTGGTAAGTTGGGTTTGAAAAAAAAAAGAAAAGAAAGAAAGGAAAACTAATTTGATTTTCTTCCTGGGAAACAGGAAGAGATTTATCACAGATTAGGCATGATTCTCTTTCAAATCTCCTCCAAATGAGAGGAATTGTTTTTAAAGTCTAAACAAACAAATCCATTTCGATTGCAGAATGTTGGAGATGTTGGTAACCTGAGGACAGGAAATACGGGAACTCAGTCCCATATTCAGTCTTCGGTAAATCTGAGGTCATCTGGAATTAGAGCTCAAAAGAGTCATGGTCACATGTTTTTACAAGATACGAGATGGTGTCTGAAGGAGATACCGAGGAGCCTCAGCTGGTGCTCTGAAAACCTTGAAAAACATATTTTTATCATCTGTGAATGTCTTCTAAACTTAGCTCTGGAGATTTTCATGTACCTGTTTGATAGATTGCCTGCTATTTGTGAGTTGGGGAAACCCGCAGTGACCTTTAAGGAGGATTAAAATGACTGAAAATTTTGGAAACTTGAAGCTAAGCAACACGTTGGCTTCGTTCATCATAAATCAAAAGCTCCCGGTTGAGAAAGACAGAAAAAATCCCCCACTTGGCTTCTGCTCAGCTGTGTCAGTTCATTGATCAAGTTTAGCCCTGCTGGACATTCACCAGAGCTCTTTAAATGTTGTTTTTAACGATGATTTTTGGTTGTTTTGTGAAGATGAAACACAGAAATATGAGAAAACGTCTGTGCAGGATCTTCTCTCCTCCTCCTTTCCTGCATTTTATTTGACCAAAGTTAGATGCAGTGTTTTGTAATCATCATCATCATTTACTTGAGTAATAGTTCAGATGTTGCAACATCTTTATCAGCAGTATCTAGAATTCTAGGGAAATTTTGGACAGAATTTCATTAGTTTTATGTCAACTGTCCAAGTTAAAATAATACCTCCTCTCCAATAATTCAGCCCCAGCTAATTTTTCACGAATTGCTTTACTCAATCCACACAGTGATGGTCCTGATCCAAAGTCGTGAATCTGCTGATCTTGAATATGAAAGCGTACCCAAACACCATGACTCTGAAGACTGTTGCCAGGAACACTGCCTCCAACAGAGTGAGAGGGAATTCCTCAGAAAAAAAACAGAGAACTTTAATTAGTAACAGCTGAGTAGCAAGCGTTAGTGTGCAAAAACCACCCGCTGATCTTTCTCTAAATGCATATTTCTGTGCATGTGAACGGCGTGCATGTGCAGCATCGCTCTACAAACTACAGGTTCTCTGAAGCCTCGCAGGTGAAATTTAACAGTGACATTTTTTTGGCCTGGAGCTAGAAAACAAGTATCGTAAACTTCGTCACTTCCCTTCCGGTAACCACATGTAACACATGAGACCAGGCAGAGAGGATTGTTCTCATCTGTGTCCCATAGTTGTTACCCAACAAAGTCCAAACTTGAGCTGAGCGTGAACAGAGGGACAGTTTCTGCAAAGATGACGGCGGACTCAATCTCACAGGACTGCAGAGGCTTTTCATTTATTCTATCTGCTCAGATTGGTGCCGAACCTAATCAGGAAATGTTTTGATATGAAGCAATCTCCTATAACAATCTGCCAGCATTGTCAAACAGAAAACAATATGGATTTAAACAATCTGTGATTGTTTTGTGACTGTTGATAAAAACCTGATGCCATGTGGCTGATTTGCGTAGAAAGAGGTTACACAGCCAGAGAAATTTAAAAGAGCAGAAAGATCAGTTCAGAACTGCTTTCAATTTCCTGAAAATTCTTTCAAATATTCCCAAACTGAACCCTGAAAGTTACAACTACACACATTTGACGCCATGTCCAGAGCCTTGCCTGCATTAAGGAAGCGAAAACAGAACTGAAGCACAAAGTAAGATCTCATCAAAAGCAGGTGTGTTAGACAAACATCACGCACTGTTTTTAATTCTTTAAATGTAGGGCCGAAAGCCATCTCCGAGCTGCTGATTCATGCTTTAGATGGTCACACAGACAAAACAAAGCAGACTTTTTGTTGAGGGTTATTGAAGAACGCTCTGTTCTGCAGCTTAGTCAGACGTTAAATTTAACCTGCGTTTTTATAGCTCCGGCCTACTGAAGAGACCACAGAGATGCACGAGGAAATAAATGAACTGGAGTAACTGACCTCCTGCATTCAGGGATACTTAAACACTATGTAAACTGTGCAGGGATGGTTTTACATGAATCACGATGACCTGGAGGACATTCCAGGCAGCATCAGGATTTTCCCGTACCTTGGCATCACTTATGTGTTTTCATTGTCTGCCAGCTGTGTCTGCAGCAGGGATGAAGAGCTGCGTTCTCTCTCCGACAGATGTTTGGGTTTCGTCTTTTAAGGCCGGTGCAGACTCAAGCCCTCGCCGCTGCTCCTCTCATGTATACACAAGTCGCTCCATAATGGATGCACGGTGTCCAAATCTGCGGCACGGGGCCGAAGTGCACTGACGTCTTCTGTGTTCAAGCTGTCGATCAGAAATCTGGTGGAGCTCACAACCATTTACAGTCATTGTGCTGGGACGGACGGTGACCACGCTGCACCCAGCGGAGGGGGAGAGGACAACAAGAGACGTTTAAAAGAACAACACAAGAACAACCAGTTCAGCAGTTTTACATAATGTATGAGGTATAAATAATCCAGAGTTGAGGCAAAATATGAGCAAAGAGGGAAAAAAAGGGTCACAGGTTAGGAAGATGATATTTTAGGATTTGTAGGGAGTAATGGTGTAATGGTCTAATAATATTTTACACATGCCACCATGTGCAAGAAAGTAATTTGATATATTTTAGTAAAAAACGAAACAGAACTAGTATGTTAAATGCGATTAGAAAGGTCAAAAGTGGTGCTTTTTCGATTTATAAAAGCAGTTTTTACTAGATGCGCAAGGAAATGTAAATAGATATAGATGTTAGAGTTGTGTTCCTGATTCTATAGTGCTCGTGACTCATGTTTGGGAAACGTCGGCAGAGGCATGGTGTTTACTTTTTTCACAGCCACTCGTGTTGACCTCCTGACAGGCTGTCTGCCAAATTACGCAGACTGAGATGACGCCACTGTTCGCAGCTGAGACACGGAGGGGAAACTGGCAGGAAAATGTTCTGTCGTTTGTTTTAGAACACCCCGTTTCCCCCGTCGCACCCGCCCCTCTCAGACTACTGGCTGATAAACCCGTCTCAGCCCAGCTCCCAGCCGTGCGTAACGGCCTCGGTGATCAGCCGCATCTGGATTCCTGGAATGAAGTGGGGCTGTTCTGGGATCCCTGCACATTCCTCATCTTCTGCCGCAAGTTGCTGAAAAGGAGAGGCACTCCTAAATCCACAGCAGACCGAAGGAGGTGCTGCTAATAAACGTCGGCCGGTGGTTACATGTGGAGATGGAAAACTCCAACTTTACGCACGGACCCGCTTCCACAAATGAGACGCTGGTTCAATATTCACTGGCAACCAGGGTGGAAACAGCCGCGTTGCCCGTTTTTATGTTCGCTGGAGGCGCCATTGGGAATTTAATTGCAATAATAGTTCTTTCGGTGTCCAGACAGGAGAGGAAATCTTCAGCTTTCTACACGCTAGTTTGCGGACTGGCCGTGACGGATCTGCTGGGCACCTGCATGGCCAGCCCAATCACGATAGCAAACTACCTGGACCAAAGCGTCCTGAAGGACCAGCACGTCTGCAACTTTCTCTCATTCCTCCTCTTGTTTTTTAGTTTGAGTGGACTGAGCATCATCTGCGCCATGGCCGCGGAGCGGTACCTGGCCATATGCTGCCCCTACACCTACAAGCGCTGGGCTGTTGACAGGCGCTTTGCGCAAAAGTTCCTATTATTTGTTTACATTAGTCACATTTTTGTCTGCTGCTTACCCATGATGGGGATGGCGAATAGCCAGCTGCAGCAGAGCAACACCTGGTGCTTCATCGACTGGAGGACAGACGAGCCCGTGGCCGCGACTTACACCCTCTTGTACGGTCTGGTCAGCCTGCTCATCATCCTGGGCACCATCGTGCTGAACCTGTTGGTGTGCGGAGCGCTGCTGCTCATGCGGCGGAGGACCGTGCAGCGCCCCGTCACCAGAGCCAGCGTCCGCGAGAGATGGAGGGCTCTGTCCTCGGCTGCGGAGACGCAGATGATCGCGGTCCTGGTGATGACCTCCGTGGTGGTTCTGGCCTGTTCGACCCCACTGGTGGTGAGTTAGAAACAGTAGATTCACACAGCAGCAAAATCTAATTTAACCCTAAATCTACTTCTTTTAAAAATAAATAAATAAGGACGTGTTGATATTGTAAATGTTGCGTTCAAGTACCCTAAATTATATTTTCCTTCAAGATACAAGTGTTTGCAAACCACTTCAAGCTGACGGATGACCACAAAGCTGATCTGGCTGCCATCCGGATAGCATCCGTGAATCCCATCCTGGACCCCTGGATCTACATCCTCCTCAGGAGGTCTCTGTTCCGCCGGCTACTCGGTCTATCCAGACGAGGCGGCCGCGGCAGCCGCTGCTCCACCGCACAAAGGAGCATGTACATGTACCCCGACCTCACGACGGACAGCCACGTCTTTACGCATCTCATGTTCAACGCCAACGTCATCACTCAGCTGCCCGCCGCCGTCAAATTCACACTGCCGGACACAGAGAGCCTCTGCGAGACTTAAAACGGACGGTGCGCGCTGATTTGTGGAAGTCTGCCGCCGCTGCTCACACCGCGGGCCGCTCCATGCAGCGCCAGAGGCGGGGATGCCGGCGGGATCTGACGCTCCCCCGGCCGAGCAGGTGGGTCACCAGAGTGCTGAAAAGATGAAGAAATGAAGTGAATGACGAGGGTGTTGCGGTTGCATCCGCTGTGCCAAAGACGGCAAAAATCACCGTCACCAGCTTTGCCTTCTCCAGGTTTCTCAACAGGTTCATCAACTATTAATTAACTGAAAAATCATTTATGTCGTCAACATTGCACGTGCATGCGTTAAAGTACCCCCAGTTATAAAATCCAGATTGTCCTTCTTCAGCACAGTGTATCAGATGTTTCAATAAAAAACCAAAATCATTCCATGGATTCACTGTGACATTATGCATTTATTATTTCCCAACATTTAAAAATATCATTTACTAAACATAAGCAGACAAGACTGTGTGTATAGCTGCACTTCTGTACATTTTTCGTACCGCGACACAAATAGGAATCTAAAAACTTCACCTTTATAAAGTTTAATTTTGCCCCGCGAGACAGACTGGCCAATCTATTACACAAATTTAAAAAATAACCTTATCAGTTACATCCCATTTAATTTACATCAGAAAATCCAGTTTGCTCCATGTACAGTGAACATAAAACTCAGAGAAAACTAAAAAGGTTGACCACTTGCAACAGGGTGCTGATGGAAAGGGGGCGTTGGAACCCAGGCCTCGAGGGCTGTAGTCCAGCCAGGCCTCCTCACCTACCAGGTAGACAGCACCTTCACCTGGGCTCGCACTTGAAACTGGGTTGCAGCCCTCGAGAACTGGGATTCGACATCTCTGGATTCCAGAGACGACTGACGTTTGTCTTTACTTGCTGCACAGAGCTCTTTTCAAAAGAAACCGACAGAGAATATTAAATGCTAACAAACTATAGCAGACAAAACAAAAATTGGAATCAATTTTCCTGATATATAAATGATTTAAAAAAAACCCGCAGCTTTAAAGAAAATAAATTCCTCCACATAAAGGCTTAAAAGGTAACTTAAATTGTTCTTCAGGGTCAATGTTGCCTCAAAGTAGTAACTCTGCTTGAACTGACCCTCTATGCTCAACGGGTCCACCCAAAGAGGAATTTGCCGAGACAAAAAAATAAAATAAGAACTTGAAAGGACAAACCTGCACGACACATTTCTGATGTTTGATGATGTGCAAACGTGAGCAGGGCTTCTGTTTAAAGCCACAGAGCAGCTTTGGTTCCGGCTGAAAAGACCGCCTTAGAAGCTTTGCAGATCAATAAATAACTAAAAAAAAGCTTTGATTCAGCTCTTATAAACTCCAACTATGACATGAAAATAAGATCATTCCTACATGACTAAAAAGACACATGTACGTTCACACCCCAAACTGGGAATTGTGGGAAACAAATACGCGGGAGGTCATTGACAGTTCTGGGGGAGGAAGGAACTTGTCTCACTCGTGGATTCAAACACACAGATATGAATGTCCGTTGACAGCAGCAGTTAAGAAGCATTGCAACAACTGTGTGTCTGCATGTTCATGAGCAGATGTTTGATACGTCCACAGTGATCTAACTCTATGCAGGTACGTTTCCCTCAACAGGCACTTACACCACTCTGGAGGTATCTGCTTTTCCTTGAACATCTTTTTTTTTGCTCCATGTAACCATGCTAACAGGCTAACAATGCTAACATAAAATCATCCAGAAAGGATTCTACCTCTGGGGGAGCACAGTTGGAAGGCGCACCTACCTTTTTCCCGCAAGTCATTACACCATGAAGCCAAATGTTGGAGTAACGCCTTTGTCTTCTGCTGGTAGAATCCAATCATAATTACAGCTGAAAGATGTCTGCTCATGAAAAATGTCTGGAGCTGAAATAAAAACGTGTCTGGACAATAAGGTGCAAATCATTCAACCTGTCACGTGTCCACCCGCTGGATCCTGATGGCTCCTGGACGTCTTGGCTTCTCTCAGACCATCTCATAAAACCAGCACCAAATTAATAGATTAAAAAATACAACACACGACGACGCTGTTCTTTCGATGAAGGAGCGTGGGAAAGGTCACGCCACCAGTGTGGTCGACTCTTCTCCTTCTTCATCGTTCAGAACCAACAGCAGTTGCTTCGGTCTGACGCGGTGGGCAGCTCCACAGTGATGTCTGTGACGGCGGCCCACAGCCAGGCCAGGATCCTCCTTCACACCACGTACTGGTGGTTGCTGCTGTAATTCGCCGTGTAGGCGTGCCGGCTGTACTGGAAGTGGTCGGTCAGGACGTTGTTCCAGTTGTGCTGCTGCTCTAACCCGTGTGAGAAAGGCACGGAGCCGTTGGCCTGGAGCTTCTCCAGTGCTGGGTTGTTAAAGGAGACCAGGTCCTCTTTGGAGCTGGGCAGCAGCTTCTTCTCTTTGTTAGCGTCATACTTGGCCTGTTAGCAGAGAGGACGGACCAGCAGGTTACGAAGGATCGGATGCCTGCTCACTTCTTCCTGAAAAGGTTGATCATGGTTGGAAATTTGACTCACCTTGTTGTACAGAAAGACGCCGACTATTGCCGTCATCATGCCCAGGACATTTGTCAGCGTGACTGGGTTGCGCAGCATCAGCAGTGAGATACTAATGACCATGATTCTCTTGGTGGCGTTCGCAACGGCGTAGCTGAGCGGACTGACGAGGTTCAGCAAACTGAAAGCGATAACGTTCTGGGCGAAGTTGCAGAAGCCACTGAGGAGGAGAAGGAGAAGCGTACTCGACCATCCAGGAACATCAAACTGGGGAGAGAGCAGAGTGATGGAGTTATACACAGGACGAGTCTGAGGGAAAATCTGCGCTGTGGTGGCGGCTGATGGAAGCAACAGGTGCTTACCAGGTCTCCATTTACAAGAAAGACGGAGAGATCCACCAGAATCCAAGTAGGGAGCATGAAGATAACAGCGTTAAAGCCCAGGATGTTGAGCAGCCTCAAGTGGTGGATCCGTGTGTCCCGCAACACCTTTTAAAAAAGAATAAGTTAACCACAAACTCTTTTTGATTTGCACGAGACATTGCTTAATAAAATTTGCAAAGCACACGTCACACAGACAGGTTTCTAACTTATTTGGAACAATTACCCTGGTCTGAGTTTCAAAGTTAAATCAGTAGCTGTCGAGTTAAAAATATCACACTGCTGAGAATTTTTAAAACAAACACTTATAACACGCAAAGCAATGATTTCACCTTTTTGGAGAAAATGTTCTGCAGAGAGAAGCAGAGCGTGGCAGCCAGAGCACTGACCAGCCCTGAAACGTTGAAGGAGAGCTCGGTGACAGTGGCCAGCAGCACTCCTCCGATGATGGGGATGAGTGACACGTACACCTAAAACAAGGACATGAGGAAGAGTAGCACGTGACGCCGAGTTTGTGCTCTGAAAGCTCGTGAGCAACAGTTGAGAGGCCGGCTGGGGTTGGATGAAATCTCAAAATCAACATGGTAAAAGTGTTAATCTTCATTCTGAGACTCAAGCACAGAGTGAGAGGCTGCAGCTGGAAATCCTGAACACACTCAAAGCCCCACAGGCTGAAACTACCCCAACATACACAGCAGGACATACTTGCACCGTGGAAACACTGGCACGAGAAAGAGCAGATGGAACTGATCCTCGACTCAGAATGAAAAAAGAAAGCAAAACAAATGATGTCCAGATTAATGGCCTCAAATATACAGAAAAACACATATAAATATTATGAGAAAGATGGAAAACAGAGAGAACAGCAGCCTGTGAAAATGAAGATCGGGTTGGTAACTGGGTTAAATGTGACATCAGCCCCAGTCAAACGTAATTGGACACAGCAGCTTCACTTCACATACACTAACAGGATACAAGCAGGAAGCAGGACAGCTGCAGGCGACACTTTCCTCAGAACACTCAACAAGAATTCTTTCTGATTTGGTTGTTGCACTAGCAAACATAATTTTCCTAAGTCAACATCCTAATGCCGATTTATACAAACAAGAGCACAATCATCACTATCAGCAATCCTTATTTAAAAAGATTAATAGATTTAGTTAAAGGAAAAAACACATTTAAAGAATTTAAACTAGCTATGTTTAACTCTGCAGTCTAATCAATCAGTCTTGTAAGCAAATTCTAAAATCATTTTTAAACCCCCTCAGCCAAGCGATGTATTTCTGCTTCAGGAGCAGCATCACATGGTGGAGGACTGAACTGCACCCTCTTCAAAATTACAGTGATTCCAAAAGACAACATGTTATTTGCCTGTAAAGTAATATACATTTTTTTCACACTGTCAAAAGCAAAGTCAGCAAAATTAGCATGACAAAAGATTTCAATAAAGCTGCGGTCAGCATTATTGTATTGCTCAAATTCAAGTGTGCTCCTCCTCAAAAAGGATTTTACACGTAAACACCTGATCTAGGACGGCATCCCAGTCTGTAAACGTAGCCTTACTGGCTGCTGAGTTGTGGGTAAACATGGCGAGCTGATGTCAGACTCTTAAGTCTCCGTGTGGGCACTCAGCAAACATCGACTGCGTAATGTTTCACGGACAAGGCGGACAAATAAATGTGCCAAGTTTAAACCCGTTGGCCCTGCGATCCATCAGGATGAATCAAACTCACACAGATGTGAACTTTACGCAATTTCAATGATCCGATGACAGACTTTGATGCAGCAGAGAATTTGATTTGCACTTTGAGAACTTAAATCTAATTTCACACTTTCTCAGTGCTGCACACCGGCAGACCTGACTCACCTTTGTGGTTTGCTTCTCCCTCATTATAATTCTTGATAACAGTACGACCCATATTGGCATCGTAGCTTTGACTGTGGAGACAGAAACAAGATAACATAGTCAGAATAAAAGCCAGCTGTTTCTGTCACAGACATCTAATTTTCCAACACAGACTGCAATAAATCTTTAGCAAGACACCATCCATCCATTTTCCACACACAAAAGCTGAAAAATTGGAACTTTTCGATCTATTAAAGTTTTTATGTAGCTATTTGTCCACTCAAATAGGGCAGGTTTGACGCCTTAACTTTATAAAAGACTTAAAGAAACTACAGGCCTGGAGATCGCTGGAGATCCAAGGCTGCACTTTAAAACGAAATGATTTCAAATATAGAAAGAAGTTGCTGTTCTCGGTGTGTCCCTTTAAATATGGAGGCCAACCGTGGAAGTGCAGATTACCAAATCAAACGTACGCGACATATTAGTCTAAACTGGTTCCTGACGAAAAAGTCTAACTAATAAAACTGTTTAAAAAATACAGCTTTGTTTTCTGAAACGCATGTTGGAAGACAGCTTCCATCAAACGAACCCTCCCCGTGACACACAATAACTGCGTGGACTTGGCGAGCTAGCTAACCGCTAGTTAGGTGCAAAGATTTAGCGGGCAGATTATAGTCATCCAAACGGCTATAAAGCCACAATGTTCACAGAAGGCCGCTGTTATGCGTTTCTATCGGGCCCCACCGAACAACTACTTAAATGTGCGTACCACCGAGTTCTCCCACCGTTAGCCGAGAAGCTAACCTCAGCTGACGGCAGACACATCATCAAGTTGGCTGACAGGCACCAGGTGGCCTCGGAGAACAGCCCACCAGGAACACGAATGTACTCACCGGTGTGCGCGTATGAGACGGGCACCTTCCATATACTGAAGTGAGCCGACACGGAGGCAAAGTATTTCCCAAACGCTAAAGGCAGGATGTACCACCGATAGTACCTGTTCGGCAGTTCTGTTTTGGGGACTCCCCATGCCCGCAACAACGGCGGGAGGAAGACGACGACAGAAAAGATATGAAACAGCGAGACCGTGACCGGGTACGGGAATCCATTGAGGATAATTTTGTTCACGATATTCCCTCCCGAACTAACTGTGTACCAGCACACACACAGGAAAACTATCCGGATCCCTTCTTTGACCGGGGTCCGGTCCGCCGAAGCCATCTTTCCGTGTGACGAGTCGCCGGCGTGTGTGTGTGTGTGTGTGTGTCCGTCCGCCTGGCTGCGTCGAGGGGGAAGGCGGATCTGCTTTACGGTCAGGTCACCGATGAGATGCACAACTTCCGCTAAACAAAAATAAAAGCCATGAAAATAAGAAGCCATATTTAAACATTGTTGTACATACAGAGCGATCCGTTTTTAAACTGCATATTCTGTATTATGGATTTAAATGGAATTTTATTTATTATGGCTTAAAGTAGAACCTTTACAGGGAACGTTCTCATCTCTTTCTATATTTTAATTTGTAGGAAATACAACTCAAATTCAGGTAATTAAAAATCAGAAGCCGAAAGAAAAATAACTCACAATTTATCAACCTTTATTAACACATCAACATGTCCACTAATCCAACCAGGACACAACACAGAAGCTTTAGTCTCTGGACTTTACGAAGGCTCACTCTTCAGGGGAAAAAAAATAAGTTACATATTAAGGCAAACAAAATGTCAAGGAATGATATCAAGTACCAAATCCAGCATGTAAATTTACAGTACAAAATGCAAGCTATGTTCTGCCCCTTCATTCTTATATTTTACAACAAGGGAAAAATTCAAGTACAAAATACCTGGCTTATATAAAATAATAATAAAAAAATGTTGTTTTTTTGCAGTTAAACAGACCTCAGGCAAGATTCTACAGCATCACTAAAACAAAGTTGAACAAGAGCATCCAAGAAAAATATTTTAATTAACAATATATTTTAAAATCATACAGTTAATGTCAGGCATTTGCTTATCAGTGCATACCAAGTAGATTTGTTAATTAACAAGTTTTTTACTCAATTAGTAACACATGAAACATTTTTATACTGATGGAATGTAATTTGTAAATGTACATTAATACATGTTTTCACAAAGGATACCATACGATTCGTATGAACAGTAATGAACTTTGCTACTTGAGGAGAGAGCTCACTTTAGCTTTAAAGTGAGACACTAATTATAAATTGAAAGTTCTCAGAGTCACAGTTTAAACATTAAAGAATTAAAATGTTTCAAGCTGAAATAGAACGGAAGTAGGAAGAAAGAAAAGATTCATGTATGGACGTAACATGAGGAAAAAGTCTGCAGTTATTGACCAAGAGCCAGAAGAGAAAAAGATTAACTTTAAAATGCCGATTACACTTCCTATGCTCCAAAAAAACCCTAAAAAAAACACGTACACGCACGCACACGCGCGCACACACACACACACTTTCATCAATGGTCCAAAACCACAGCCCTTCATGCAAGTATGAAATAGAAACTTACAAATTTCAATTCAGAATCGTTCAGTCCAGAGAGACATAGGGCAGTATGTTCAACCTGGTCTCATCTCCGTGTGGGTCTAATGTGATGCTCTCCGTCCAGTCAAACCAGTTACCCTTTGTGTCATAGCAACCATTAACCCCCTGCCAGCGCTGTGTGTGCAATCTCCTCACGTCTTCTGTGGCAATCTCTCTGCTAATTCCTGGCAAATCTCTGGCTGGAAGCTCTGGTGCCAAGGTGTGCGTTTTCCTGCCGCTGCAGTCATTTTTCAACTCTGTCGTAAAAATCTCTGCATCTGATGACATCAGCAAACTGCTTTGCTGGCTAAAGTATGACTGGATGATTTTGCTCCTTGAGAGGTTTTTTAGATCTTTCTGCTGCAGGAGGCTGAGGAGAGGAGGTGGACTTTGCTTTGGCTGCTCTGAGCTGAGCTGAGATTGAGGTTTGTAACCCAAGCTCAGGCCACCCTCCTGGGAAGACTCCTTATGAAGGCAGGGTTTGATCTGTCCAGTTAGAGGGTTAAATGTCAGTCCCCTTTCTTTTAACCTGATTTCTTTTACATCCTCTTCTACAGTCTGTCCATCGAACCCGGCAAAGCCATCTTCAGACTTGTATTTCTGTGCTTTCTTTTTCTCTGGACCACTTTCATTCGCACTGATGCCGTCACTACAAGAGGGGGCATACAAGTCATAACGAGACGTTTTGGGGCAGCCGTCTTTTATGTCCGTGTCTCTAGCTAAGGAGCCAGAAGTCTGTAAACCTGGACCAAAGACATTAAAAGGCCGTAGCTCAGAGGTGTGAGACCCAGACGTCACAGTGATGCTATGAAGACGTTGTGCTTGCGTCACAGTTCGTTTCACGTCAGCCTCCAGCTTTGAAGTTTGTGGACTGTGTAGGGAACCACGTGGGCTGGACTGATACTGCCCCCAGGAGGCAGAGGCAGGCTGTTGCTGCAGCACTGACGCTTTCAGTAAGGAAGAGGAGCTTGGTGTTTTTTTGTATCCTAGAGCACTTGGATGAGGTTTTATAGCACTGGTGGGGGTTGTACTTAACCTGGAATTGTCTAAAGGCCTAGAAAATTCTCTTTCGTGAGGCTGATGTGTTTGATTATCCATAAAGGGGCCTCCATTTCCAGTGGGTAGCAGATGTTTAGAGTTAATTGTTTTAGGAAGCTTGGCAGGTGCCAGTCCTTCCAACTGGGGATGCTCACGTTTTCTGTCTCTTTTTTCTAAGGAAGAGCAGTTGTTGAAGTCGTTTCTGTTCTTTAACTCTAAAACTAATTTACCTGATGGCAGGGTAGCAGCTGAAGAAGAGATATTGGAGTACCATCCTTTGGACAATACCTCAACCTTCCCTGGCTCTATTAGCTTCTGCCAGTTCCTCAGAAGCTTCTTTGCCCGTCTTGCAAGGTCCTCATTCTTGGTTTTTTTGCGGACATCATTGATAAGTTTTCCAAGGCGTGTTTCCTTTAACAACATAAACTCAGTGTTAAACAGTGGCTGCAACTCATTTAGAGTAAATGGTGTACACTCTGGAATCCAGAAACGCTTATGTGTCCTACCTCCAGGGCTTCTTTGGTGATTGGATATTTCTCCAAAAAGGAGATCACCTCCATAACTACCACCATATTGCATATCTGCAGGAAAAATAGGTTTGCATTTTGTTAGTCAGCATTTCAATAAACATATCCGATCCCTTCTTAGGGGAGTTTCTGAAACATAAAGTCTTCGTATGTTCCTTCGGAAGAAAGTGGTTAAAAGGTCAATGCATAATTTGACTAGACAAATGAGCACCTGTTTGTCAGAACACAACATCAAAGTTTCAGACTCAAAATAACAAACCGAAATTTCATGCAAATGTTATATCATCCCATAGGAGGTAGTTGGATCTTAGTTACAAAACGAGTACCAAGTCATAGCCATTAATTTACTTGAAACTGATTCTGTCCTGTAGTTGTTGTTTTTTTTGTTGTTGTTGTTGTTTTTTTTTTAACATTCAGGTAAGGGTCATAGTTTGAGAATAAAATAGCTGGTCTGTTTGCAATGTGACTGTGATTATTATTGGCTAGCCTTCTCTCAGTGAAGAATCTGCATGAGTCAGAAAACTGTTCCGAAGACAATACAGAAGCAAGCAGTTAGATCTGGAATGTGACTGGATACTTTAGCAATTTGCTGATGTTAGCCAGCTAATTAGCAGACAAACATTAACTCTCCGTACACTGTCTCCACTTTGATAGCGACGGTTTGAGCCTGTTGGCTCTAACTGTCTGCGCTGGGTTTATTATTGGCAAAGGTATCGGTATACTCACGTTACTCTGGCCGTCGATGGCCTGCAGTAGCCGGTCTCTTATTGCCAGCACACTGGCGGTAGCCGCTGTCATCGCCTGGCGGTGAGACGCGGTGTCGGGACGGACTCAGACAGCAGAATCCCCCGAAGAGGCGGCAGCTGCAGCGGCGGTAAGAAATCCGCCGACATTCACAGAATCGACGAAATATCCTTTGTGGGATTGAGCACCATCTTCCGTGATGCCCTGACCTGGGTTTCACACACAACCATCCTGCTGGGCTCACTGACACGACAAGGAAACAAAAACTCTCCAAGAACCGGCTCCTCTTCCCGGCTGGTAGCCTCCGCTCCTGTTGGCTCGTGGAGCTTATTGTGAAGCAATGCGCAAAGCATGATGGGAGTTTTTTTTTTTT
>BJFM01000359.1:123718-146519 GCA_016586285.1 Arothron firmamentum
GGGGGTGTGCTTTGGGGAGGGGGGTGTGTATAAAAACTGGAGCTGGAGGCAGGAGAGATGAGAGAGAGCTGCCGTACCTGAAGCATCTGCTGCAGGGGACCAGACATGCTGTGGTTTCTGCTGCTGGGCTGCGTGCTGCACGGAGGAGGACACGCTGCCGCGGGACAGAGAGGTCAGCTTCTTCAGATCTGTACACACGAGCAGTTATGGCTGATGGGCCAAAGGACAGGACGCAGCTGCATGAGAAACTAAGCATTGAATGTTGCATCGCGCGATCATTCACCCATCAGGCGTCTGGGCTTCTTAAAACGGTGATTTACGTCCACTCTTGATGATGTCGTTGTGTTGCAGAATGTGTTCAGCAAACACGGTTTCTGCTAATGCGAACGCCACATGTGCCTCACGTTCACACGGCAGCAGGGGGTGGGGGTGGGGGGCGGCGGCAGAGAGGACGGGGCTCTGTGGGTCAGTGGGTGTTTCGGGACATTAACCGGCTCCTCCAGAGGCTCAGTCCATCACTCATCGACTGTGTCCCATCAGAGGTAAAATGCAGAGGAGGAGCCGGGTACCGACCCGATCTGCCGTCCCGAAGATCTCAGGAGACGTACAGGAGTTAAAATAATAAACTTAAACTTAAAATAATAAAAACACAATCAAATATCCACACAGATAAACTGGTTAACTGCTGGAAAGAATGTAAAAATCAACAAGTAGAGGCCCACAGCTGCCTGAGTCTGAAGGCTCCTGCTGGTTTCTGTCCCAGTTTGGGCCTTTTCTGTCTGCAGTTTGCATGTTCTTCCCATGTCCGAGTGGGTTTTCCCCAGATATGCTGATTTCCCCCCACAGATGAAAAGCAGGCGCATTAGGCTGCTGAGGAATAACGGTTTGTCTGCTCATGTCTGCGACAGAACGTTGGGTCCATGAAACATCTCCTATAAGCAAATAAAACCAAAGAAAAGTCTAGTCTGATCATCCAGGTACATGCACCCAGTGCATGTTGTACCTGGATGATTGATTTTGCAGATGTAATCGAAGCATGTCTGATTCCAGCACATGTGGGGGTGGGGGTGAGGGTACAGGGGTCCGCAGCAGGGGTGCATGCATGCACGCATGCGATCGCACGTGAGCTCCTGGTCGTGGAGACTCATTTAACCGCAGAAATAAGTTGTGAGTGTCGGGTAAAGTTACAGCGATGCTGAGCTCCAGTGTTGACTTTTGTTGTTCTGGACGGTCAAACACAACCCAGCGAAACATACAGAAGGGTTATTTATTTAAAATTTTTATATATATTTTCAGATGGAGAAATTATCAGTCAGATTAAAATGACAAATATTGCGCTGGCCGAGATTAAGGAGCTGCTGAAACAACAGGTGAAAACACACGTGAGGCAGACTGGATTAGGTTTTAAAGGAAAAAAATAAATAAATAAATCCCAGCATGTCTGACTGCTGTTTCAGATTAAGGAGATCACTTTCCTGAAGAACACCGTGATGGAGTGTGAAGCCTGCGGTGAGTTACCGTTTTATCTTGTCCAGTTGATTCCAGGTCCGCTCACAGAGTTTTTGTGCGATCAGGGATGGGGGGGATACAGCCCCAGCCCTCCTGCGTGCCTAACCCCTGCCACCCGGGGGTGGAGTGCACGGTGACCCCTGAGGGCGTCGAGTGCGCTTCCTGTCCTGACGGGATGGAGGGCAACGGCACAGACTGCGCCGACGTGGACGAGTGCGCCGTGAAGCCCTGTCACATGGGCGTGCGCTGCGTCAACACGTCCCCGGGTTTCCGCTGCGGTTCCTGTCCTGCGGGGTACAGCGGGCCGCAGGTCCAGGGCGTGGGCCTGGCCTACGCTGCTGCCAACAAACAGGTCATTTATCACACCCACGGGGCAGTAATCCGGCAGAAACGGACCCGGCGGAAAACATTGAGCTTCCTTTCCGATCTTCAAGGTGTGTGAAGACATCGATGAGTGTAAAAGCACCGGTGCAGGATGCGTGGAGAACTCCGTCTGCATGAACACCCCCGTGAGTGCGGCAGAACCTGTGCAGAACCATCCACCTGTCGCTCGCCCTTCTCCCTCACGCGGGTGTGTTTCTGCCGGGCCGTCAGGGCTCGTTCAGGTGTGGACCCTGCAGGACCGGCTATGTTGGGGACCAGCGGCGGGGCTGTAGGCCGGAGCGGGCCTGTGGGAACGGCCTGCCCAACCCTTGCCACCCCAACGCCGAATGCATCGTCCACCAGGACGGCACAATCGAGTGTCGGGTGTGAAGTTTTTATCACTTTATTAGTTGTTCTTTTTTTTTGGTGACACAGTGAACGCTAGTTCTGATGTTATTTGGCTGTATATGCTGCCCCCAGTGTGGAGTGGGATGGGCCGGCAACGGCTACCTGTGTGGCTCCGACATCGACATTGACGACTTCCCCGATGAGAAGCTGAACTGTCCTGAGAGGAGCTGCAACAAGGCGAGTCCCCTCCGTCCTCCCTGCACCAGGCGCTCAAAACAGTCGCACAAATGGTCACTTTCATTCATTTATTCGCCTGCAAATAGGCACAGATGCAGCTGTGTGTCCAACAAAAGAAGACTGGAGACATTTCAGCTGATCGTTACTCATCTTGTGAACCAATTCTAAGCTTGTGTTTTCATGCAGGATAATTGCTTCTCGGTGCCAAACTCTGGCCAAGAAGATGCTGACGGCGATGGAATTGGAGACGCCTGCGATGACGACGCGGACGGAGACGGGATCCCAAACACGCAGGTGTCACCGTCGTCCCCTCTCGCCGACGCTTTCTGGAGTCCTTGTCCGACCTCGATGCGGTCCCCCTGCAGGACAACTGCGTGTTGGTGCCAAACGTGGACCAAAGGAACGTGGACGAGGACGACTTTGGCGACGCCTGCGACAACTGCCGCGCCGTCAAAAACGACGACCAGAAAGACACGGACGTGGACGAGTTTGGCGACGAGTGCGACGAGGACATCGATGGCGACGGTGGGTACCGGGATCCGGTGTCGGCGCGTCCACGTCGGCGGAAACGACACACGAGCGCTCCGTTTTGTCTCAGGAATTCTCAATCACCTGGACAACTGCAAGCGCGTCCCCAACGTTGACCAGAAGGACCGGGATGGAGACAAAGTGGGAGATGCATGCGACAGTTGTCCTTACGTTCCAAACCCTGATCAGGTGACAACCTGTTCCTGTCTCTCTGATATGATGGGCTTTCCTTGCATGGGTACAGTCGTGATGACATCATCTCATTTTAGACCGATGCGGACAATGATTTGATCGGAGACCCCTGTGACACCAACAAGGACAGGTATGTGTGTGTGTGTGTGTGTGTGTGTGTGAGCGCCTCTGCGGTCTCTAGAAGCCAGCACACGCGTGTCGCTGAGGCTCCCTTTCGTCCAGCGACGGCGACGGCCACCAGGACTCCCGGGACAACTGTCCAGCAGTCATCAACAGCTCCCAGCTGGACACCGACAAGGACGGAAAGGGGGACGAGTGTGACGACGACGACGACGACGACGGTATCCCGGACCTGCTGCCGCCCGGCCCTGATAACTGCCGCCTGATCCCCAACCCTCTGCAGGAGGACTCCAACGGTAGCTTGTTGGCCCAAAGCGAGCAGAGTTCTGGTCGTGTTTGCGTCGGCCTCAGCTGATTTGTCCTCTCAGGGGACGGCGTGGGGAACGTGTGCGACAAGGATTTCGACAACGACACCATCGTGGACACCATCGACGTGTGCCCCGAAAACGCAGAGGTCACGCTCACCGACTTCAGAGAGTACCAGACCGTTGTTCTGGACCCGGAGGGAGACGTGCAAATCGATCCCAACTGGGTGGTGCTGAACCAGGCGAGGGGACGCAGAGCTGGTCCTGCACTGATTTGAACTAAAAGATGCTAAAACGACATTTCTCACCGCACAGGGAAGAGAGATTGTCCAGACCATGAACAGCGACCCCGGGCTGGCTGTTGGTAAGGGCTCGTCCTGTATTAAAATTTAGTTTAAGGGTGATAAAACGTATCTTACCCAGAGGTTCATCGGCGCTCTCGTCTCCGTCAGGCTACACTGCCTTCAGCGGCGTTGACTTTGAAGGGACGTTTCACGTGAACACGGTGACGGACGACGACTACGCCGGCTTCATCTTCGGCTACCAGGACAGCTCCAGTTTCTACGTGGTGATGTGGAAGCAGGTGGAGCAGAACTACTGGCAGGCGAGCCCGTTCCGGGCCGTGGCGCAGCCGGGCATCCAGCTAAAGGTCAGCCCGAGAAACACCTCACCATCCAGACAAATCTGCTTTCAAGGGATCATCAACCAGTTTCGCTGCATTCATGCTTGAGGAGTTAATCTGATCTCATGACAATCCTGTGTGTGTGTGTGTGTGTGTGTGTGTGTGTGTTTGTTCACTTACCAATGAGGCGTTTGTATAAATTTAGAAGCAGGTCTCCGTCTGTGGGTGCTACGACGCTGCTCCAGCAGCCCTGAATGGACAAACTTACTGAACATGAACTTCAGTATTGTTCAAACTAAAAATCTAATAACATGGAATTTCAAATGAGAAGGCATGTTTATGGAGTGACTGCAGTTTAAATATATTCATTAGGTCAATCCTATCTGTCCATAAAGGCTGTCAAATCAACCACGGGCCCTGGTGAGAACTTGAGAAACGCGCTGTGGCACACTGGCGACACCGGCGGCCAGGTCAAGCTCCTGTGGAAGGACGCCCGCAACATCGGCTGGAAGGACAAAACGTCCTACCGCTGGTTCCTGCAGCACCGCCCTGCTGACGGTTACATCAGGTACCACAAAAATGGACCATCCATAAAAGAACCGTGGTCCTCGTTCACTGCAATCCCCCGTTTCTTTCCCATGTCGCAGAGTGCGTTTCTTCGAGGGCCCTCGGGTGGTGGTGGACACGGGCGTCATCGTCGACACCACAATGAGAGGAGGTCGGCTCGGGGTCTTCTGTTTCTCCCAGGAGAACATCATCTGGGCGAACCTGCGCTACCGCTGCAATGGTGAGCCGCGCTTCCACCGGCCGCCAGGCTCTGGCCTCAGGTTCTGAGCCGACTCTGACTGTGTTGCTTCCATCTGCAGACACTCTGCCTGAGGACTTTGACACCTACAGAGCTCAGCAGGTCCAGCTGGTGGTCTGAGGAGATCTGGGGTCATTTCCCAATCCACAACAATGGGACCAGCAATAAAGTGATCACCATGGCGACGCCACCTGACTCCGCATCCCATTCTAACTGTCTGCATTAAAACTTAAGGAATTCTTTGCTGTATTTTTACACTGCATTTTCTTATTTTACAAAGTATCAGGTGTCAGTAATGAATAAATGTGTATTTTGGTCCGCTCTGTTCCATGCAGTTACTTTAGTGGCGTTTTAAACTGCAAATATGCCTCAAGTGTGAATAAATAATCTCGAAAAAGACTGAGGGTCGCATATATTTGTGATGCAAAGCAGATTTAAGAATGTAGAAAAGTCTACTGTAAGTAAAAAAAAAAATTAAAAAAATGCATCAATAACAAAGTAAGAGGTCAGATATTTGATTTTTAAGTAACAGACATATCTTTTTTTCCCAACAGCTTTTAGTGGAAATCAACATTCTGAACATTTGACAAGCATGCACATATCCAAAATAATCTTTTAGATTTTGCATTTGGAAATACAGGCTACAAAGTAGAAACAATAGCAAAGACAATATACAACAGGATTGAAAGACCATGCAAGTCCACAGCAACATGCTGTGATTTAAAAAAAAACAAACAAACAAACAGAACAAATTAAAACAGAAAACTGACATTGAGAAGTTTTCAGTTGATTTAATCTGCAAATCAGGACTAAGTGCAGAGAAAATTTTGTCTTCCACATTCAATTTAATTGACATTATTGTTCCATCTTATAAACAAATGGTCACATAAAGAAGTATCACATGGCAACAAATAAGTAGCTACAGACCTTTTACTACAACTTACAGGACAACAGTGATATAATGCTATTCTCACTATAAGCTTTAAGTAGAACTTAAACCACTTTTTCCCGAGAGAGCTTTTAGAAAACCCAGAGTTATTAAAGGGATTTTTTTTCCCCCGGACCAAAAACACTTTGAAAGTGAGTAAAAACCAAGCAGCAATACTTTCATTTCAACGCCTTAAAACACAGGAGTCACCTGTCTGCCTACACAAGGTCAAGATTTCACCTCCGACTCAACCATCAGCTGTGATCCTCATCTCCGAACTGGACCTTCCACCTTCACGTTTGAGGAGAAAATTCATCGACCGTGTGATCGCTCCTCAGGAGTTTCTTAGAATCGAGTGTATTAGCTGCCTAACATGAGCTCAAATCGCTGCCGGCGTTTGCTTTCGCAATTCAGCGAATAAATGTAAAAGCGGAGGAGATCAGACTCTACATCTATCAGCATTCCGGAGCACTCCGGCTATCGTGAAGAAGTCAGCGTTGCAGCACCGCAGGGCCGGGAGATATGGCCACCTTTAGCTTAAATAACGACACACACGTCCTCAAAAATTCACCAATCTGTCCAGCTACCTCGACACCAATAATGCAGCACCGTTGCCCTGGTGACCGCAAGTTTTGAGATGTGCGTTCTAATTGATTCTATTTGAGTTGCTGAGGAAGATGAGGGGCAGCGTTGGAATGAGTGAAACACGTGGGTCAATTCTGGGCGTTTCACCCTGGAGTGAGCGTATCGAAAATCTCCAACACGAATGCTCATTTTTCCCAGGCCCTACGGCACCGTGCGGTGCCCTGCCGGCGGTCGAAATCTTCGCTGGAGTATCTGAGGTTGCAGCAGTGAATTGTTCGTAATCGGTGGGGGAGGGAAGGACCGACGGGAAATACATTCGGAGTGCCGCTCTTTTCCAACGTGACAGTACAAGCTGCGCTAGAGTAAGCCCTTTCTTGTTTTGCATCCCCTAAATTCTTGACTGACCAAAAGAAAACACGAGACAAGCCAAAATAGAGTTCACAAAGGAAAATAGAGAATTCATCTTTTTCTTCGACATGAAAATAGATCTGGAGTTGACACTGGGACGGAAAACAGTCAGCATTCCCCTCAGGCAGAACAGTCCCCGTTTGAAAGCAAGGAAGCCACAAATAAAGTGCGAAGCTACGAGAGGACCAAACATTGCACAGACGTCCAAAATCAAACGAAGGAACAAAAACAGGGGTTACACTTTCCCCAGCCCCAGTCCTGACATGATGGATGGAAAACAGCCTGATCAAGCTTCTGTACAGCAGAACCGATGGTGTCCGACAGCTTCAGAAGATTCCAGTCCACCTACGCTCGGGCCCACCGCTGTCAGGACCGACCCACCGACCAACCGCCAGGTTCTTTCCATGCCAGAATCAACACTTAACATAGTGAGATGCTACAGAAAGCAAAAAGGAATGAGCAACAGTCTGATTCCTCAAACACAGAGAGAGAGAGAGAGAGAGAGAGAGAGAGAGAGAGAGAGAGAGAGAGAGAGAGAGAGAGAGAGAGAGAGAGAGAGAGAGAGAGAGAGAGAGAGAGAGAAAGAGAGAGAGCCCACAAGCTCCAAAGCTCAGGTAGTTTGGCAAATAACTAGGACACTGCCACAGGAAATACATTCTCGTATCATTCACAAAAGTAGCAATTTACAGAACGGAAAAAAGAGAGTCACCGAGTTAACTCTGACACTGGAGGAACTCGTACATGCATCTGTTTAGACTTTGTGGTGCCGTTATGTTACACAAATGAAACCTGCAGAGCTATAAAGGCCTTTGTTTAGTGGTTGGGACTGTCCAGTCATGCATTTTGCTTCAGCTATAGCGTATAGACTATGTACAGAGCGTTCATCAGGATGACTAAACGGATGACGGGAAAAGTCCAACTCAGAGTGCGGCTCAAACACAAAGCTCGACCGGCTTAAAGGAAAAATCCTGCTGAACGTGTCTTCTCTAACTAAAAACACAACAGCTTCAATCCAAGCGGGATTCGAGCTTCTCTACTAACAGACATGATGAAGAGTTTAGTGTAGAATTTCATTGATTGTCAAAGCACCACTGCAACATTATAGGACAGACCAAAAAACAACAAACAGGGGAGATTACATTCTGCCTTCTCACATGCCACCACATGAAACGTAAAACACAAACAGCTATGATACAGACTCGGAATCACCGATGGAGCCTCCACAATTTCTCTCAGCGGTTTTAACGTGCACTCTTTGAAGAGGTGGATTTTTCCTTCAAGGGCTGTATTTTTGTCTCATTTGCATAGGAATCACTAATACAGGTGAGCAAAACCTTGGAGTCATAAACCAAACGTGATTCCTTGGTTGTTGTTTTTTTTGTAGTGGTTGTTGGGAAAGACATGAGAAGGTTCAGAGAATCTTCCCGACAGCGCTTTGAGGGGATGAATGAAGAGCACGTCTGTACATGGACATTAAAACAGCGCAACATAATCCCACAGACTTCCACACGCCTCTCAGGGAAACTCTGACCGAAGCCCATCGCAGATTAAACTCTGGGACCAAATGTCAGCCGTGCTGGCTGCTGTGGCTGGTCGGGAAGGACAGATATCTGCACTGGGATGAAACCAGCGGCGGGGAAAATGCACGGGGACTATTCTTAACGCCATAAAATGAGTAAATTATCTTCTGAACGTTGAACATTTAACAATTTTAAGGTTTAATGCTGTGAAATTTGGCGCCCTCTGCAGCTTTGTAAGAGCTTCCCTGTGAAGGAGCAAAATCCTCCCCATAATCGCTCTTTCCAATAACGTCATTTAACATTTTTTTGTGTCCTTTCCCTTCCTTCACTTAAAAAAAACAAACAAACAAACAAACCAAACCCTGGCTATAAACTGTACCGATACAAAATACAGTACACTGATTTGTTACACAACATAAGCACAAATACCACCGATCGAAAGTCAAGTTCCTCTCAAATACGAGAAAGTTTTACAAGTTAGGAAAGTACGCCGTCACATTAGACACTTAAGTAGAGCCGTAGAATACTCATGTAAGGCAAAATCAGGTGAATTCACAGTGACAAGTGAAAATATTGACCATTTTAGCAGTTTTAAAAAAAACCAAACGGACAGAAACAGACGGCATCCTTTGCCAGACAGATGTCCTGTCTGGATAGATTTTGGCTTTTCGTTGGCAAAATAAAACAATTTGGAGATATTTTCCTGCTTTCTTTTTAAATAGAAATACCTGATCATTTTCCCAGTAAAAAATCCAAGATATTCTGATTTAACGACTGGGCCGTGGGGTGGAAACAGCGTCTTAGACCAGACAAGCAAACATCCAACACCAAAAAGCAACTATGGGGAGTTTTTGCACACATTCGTTAACCAAGTTAACACACGCACACCTTTTGTATATATAAATATGTTAATAAATAGACACAAATTACATCAGTGCAATTTTACACTATACCTACAGAGAGCATTTGGCATCAAATTATGAAATGGAATACAAAATCTTACTAAATAAATAAATAGAAGTACATAAAGCATCAAAACATACAGTACAAGATGAAAATAACATTTGGTTGCAAAAATAAAGCTTTGAGTGTGAAATGGAAAGCCATTATGGCATGATGGAAAAACCGATTCATCTGACTGCAGTGCACAAGCCACACGGCCGCTTTAATACCATCACGGTTTATCCAAATGTCCTAGCAGCTTCCTGCTACGAGTGTTGGTAAAACAAATAAAGGTTAAAGTGGATATGAGAAGAAAAGAAAATGTCAAATGTACATTTTTTTTGGAATATATGTAGCGTGTGATGATACACTGTAAACACAGCAGGATAGCAGAGCGCTGAGCGACCCATCTCAGAGCGACAGAGAGGCTGTTCCCTGGAAAGCCACCGGGTGTCTTTTCCCCACCCCCTGTTTTGGTGGCGCATCCTTTAAAAGGGCTTCACAGAGTTGAGGGCGAGGTCGGACAGCTGGAAAACCATGCAACAAGGGACGGGGCTCGTCCTGCCCTTCACTCCTCTCCACTCAGGTTAGTGTATTATTTTTTTTCTCCTTCTCTGTTATTGGTGGGCGTGGTCAGCATTACAGCCTGTCCATCCTGAACGTGTCCTCCGTGGCAGGGTCTGCCAGCACCATGTCTGGGTCGTTGAGCATGTGCAGCCCGTCCAGGGTCAGCGGGTCAATCTTCAGCTCGTCCAGAGGAAACTGCGTGTCTGCGTCAAAGCTGACGTCGCCAACGCCCGCCAGTGAGTTGGTCAGCTCTTTGGAGAGGCTGGGCGGAGACTCCCCTGTGACTGAAACATGTGACATCAGACAGAGACGTGAGACACTCGCGGTCCGGGGAGATTGCGGGCAGCTCCAGCAGCTCATCAACACACTCGGGTGTTTTTAACTTCACTGAGAGGATGAAGTCAAGCTATCAGCCTGGAAAAGACCCGACAGGGCGGTAAAGAAGTGGCACCGTCATGCTAACATGCGTTCATCTGCATGTGTGTGACAATTATACTCATCCTGAAGCAGGCAGTCTAGACGGAGTGGGAGTGATGATGCACCAAAACATGTCTCCGTGAAGGTGTAGATTGTTCAGCGAATGAGTGGTTCAAGACGGAGAGCAACCTTTCAAAATAGGCTGCTAACAATAGCCTAGCCTGCAGACTATCCACTCACACTTACAACGGGATAAAAATAAAACCTGCATGCAGCTGTCAGAGCCGACAATCATTCCCGCCCCTTCAGTGAAATGAAACGAGCCCCAGGTGTGTTCCTCCCAGCCAACTGCTTCAAAATGGAGAACGGGAAACTACTGCAGACTCTCTGCAGCTCTCCTGTGACACTGCAGGTGTGAGCAGGGGTGGATCTACTTCTTCTGATCTACTTCTGTGGAACGAGTGTGCCTGTAGTTTGGAAGTGGAGGTGCTGCTACCTGTCAGTATGATGTTGGGGATGTTGCCGTGATTGCCGTAGCCAAGCTGCTGCGCGTCTTGGAGGCTGCTCCCAGTCAGGCCCATCATGGCTGCCTGTGTGTAATTGAGGGTGGAGCACTGGTTGTAAAGGCTGGTGGAGCTGATGGGGTTCTCTATCATGTTGAACTGCTCCAGCTAAATAAAAGAAGAAGAAGAAAAAAAAACCCACAGTTGCAGCTCAACATGATGTCGTGAAACTCGTACGGAAGCGATTTCTAGCCTGCTGCCACCTGATGAGAAAGGGCGTTGGTCTGCCTCAGAGCCAGCTGCTGATCGTAGAAGGAGTCCCCGAATATGCTGCCCACCACAGGAATGTGCTGCGGGAGGAGGAGGAGGAGGAGTCAGATGCAAAGTTCAGAGAGTCCCGTGAAGCAGGTGAAACATAAGCGCACAAACTTCTGTGAGGCAGAAAAGGCTCAGGAAGCAACAGGGAAATGAAGAAACAGTCACACTGCAGTCAGACTGAGAGACCGAAGCAAATGGGATTCATGACTGGGCTGTGGCAGTGAAATACACTAAGATGCCCTTGTGGAAACTTGCACGTTATTATAGTCTGTGTTCACAAAGCAAACATCTGTAAATCAAGACTATATGAGGATATGAGCGATGTGAACATGGTGTGATCGTTTACCTCATCTCTTCTGACGAAGAGGCACAAGAGTGCGGTGATCAGCTGGAGTGTGGAACGTTAATCCTTCATTCTGTTGGTACAACTCTTGATTTGTCTGGTCTACTACACACCAGAGGTGAATAAAAGCCAGCCTGGGACGACTTGACCCCTTTAGGATGCCAGTGTTATTGTATATAACTACGGTAATACCGTAATTTCCGGAATACAGAGCGCACCTAAATATAAGCAGCACCCACTAAATTCTAAAAGAAAAAGATATTTTTCCACATATGGCCGCACCGGCCTTTAAGCCGTGGATGTCCACTTTGAAAAACGAGATATGTAGGCAGAAATATTTTCTAAAATTTTGTTGATATACCTTAACGGTGCCTGTAACACGGCAGTAAAACAGCTGATTTAACAAAATCTAAAAGTCTTCGGCGCTCTATTCATCTCCCTCCTGTGCACTGAAACCACTAAAGTCCTCTTCTTCAGTGTCAGAGTTGAACAACCTCAGAAAAACTCCCTCACACACCTACGCATTCTCACTTCCATGTCATTTGAGTCAGATCTGCACGGTGGAAACACCTCGGCCGTCTGCTCTCTGTGTGTTCACCCAGTCCTCAAGAACGTTTTAAACTTTAGGCCATCTGCTTTTATTGCCTCTGAAAGCCTTCGTTCTTTTTGCATTAAGGCAGTTCTTCACGCTGCCGTCTCCAACGTCTCACCATTGATTCATTAGCACCGAGCTCTATTTCCTTCCTGGATCGCCAGATCGATTGCTTTCAACTTAAAAGCTAGCATCTTCTACGCGTCACCTTTTCCATCTGTCTCACTTTTGCAATTCCTGCTAGAGCCCCGCCCCCCAGAAAGACCCATAGATAAGCTGCATGGGTGTATGGAGCGCAGGGTTCAAAGCGTGGGAAAAAAGTAGCAGCTTATAGTCCGGAAGATACGGTAAATGTTGATTAGTTAAAGCGCAGCGGTGCAGGCCTCCCTCAGCAGACGACTGTTGTGGGGTCATGCATACAGTGAACAGTGACAGTGCTGATGGAGGGATGAGTCTGGCAGCTGTTGACAACATAACTGCTTTCCCAACAAGCGGCACACTTCAGTTGCCTTTGCAATTCTTTGTCAAATAAGCAATGGTACCAAACTAACTCAGGCATGCCCGTCTTGCGCTCTGGTTTCCGCTGATTGTTCGAATGTCAGCACAACTATCTTCACACTAACAACATAATGCTTTATTAATGGCCAGGAAGGATACCTTTAACACACCGTGCTGACCTGAGCTGTGCCGCTTGGTGGAAAGGCAGCTTATGAGCAGATAGGTGCTGAAAACAGAGACTGAGAAGCAATCCAACTCATCTACAGTTAGCTTTCCCCCAGGTGCTAAGACCTGGGGCCCCAAACAGCAGCTAGCTTGGTGGGTGGGGCCTTACTTGAGGCGAGCTGCCAGGGGAGAAGCCTTGATTGGAGACTGGGGAGGTTGGAGACTGAGTGGCTGGTGAGCCAGTCTGATTGCGGTACTGTTGGAGGGAAGATTGTTAGCTAGAACTAAGCTTAATGCTTATCACACACAAACCTTAAAGGCTGGGATGCGAGCGTAAAGAACTGTCCACTGTGTGCGGTGTCTGCGTGTAAAACATTACTCGCTGGAACAAATCTGTGGCTCATTAGGGACGATTACTTTATCTGAAATGGCTGTGTGTTATTCTACAAAATAGACACAAAATCTGTCAAAGCATCTCAGTAAATTGTGTGAATATTTCAGCCGTGGATCTGACACGCACACACTTACCGAGTTGATGCTGATGCTGGCGGTGGTCTGGCTCTGGCTGTCCGGGGAGGGGCTGCTGCCTGTGGCCGTGCCGGGCGAGCCCAGCGTCGGTAGGGTGATGAGCTGGATGCCCTGTGACAGGGCCTGCTGCTGCTTCTGCAGGTCGCTGAGCAGCTGAGCCTGGGCCTGTGCTGTCAGCTGGTTGAACAAAGGGTACTGAGCCAGCTGCTGCTCCAGGGTCAGCGACTCCACAGGCATGACCTGAGGAGAGATTACAAACACGACGGTCCGAATAATACAAATATTATTTTCAGATCACCAGGGTTGATTTACCACATAATCTACAACCATGTGGGTGTTCCAGTAAACCCTTTGAGTGAGAAACTGATGATTCCATCCACAGTAACGCTGAAATAAACCCACTGGACATGCCAACAAGCTGTGGAGAGAAACAGCCCTGCACAGATGAACCTCACCTGTGTGACGTTAATGGGTGAGGAGAGAGCTGTGGGCGAAAGCTGCTGTGGGGACTGTTGAAGAGTCAGGTCCGAGGTGAGGGTGAGGGGGACCACAGGCGGCTGCCGGCGCTGTGCTGTTACTGTCATGGTGGTTTGAGAGGAAGTGGGAATCCCTAAATTAAAAAAAAGTCATTATAGATTGATAGTATATATATTTTTATATATTTTTAAACTCGTTTTCCTCTGTTATTACCATGACTGGCCACACTGATGCCCAGGTGGGTGAGGTTGGTAGTCAGACTGCCTGTGCTGTTGGATGAGCTGAGGGAGGGGTATGCCACGGTGTCATCAGGGTCCAGTGGGGTGGATAGTGGGGGAGGGAACTGGATGTTGGTCAGGTCAGGGAGCGAGCCGCCGGTGTTGTGTGCAGCCGGAAGCACGGAGGGGTTCAGCTCCTGGTCTGGTGATGGAAAAATACTAAAAACAAAAAACAAGACGGCTGTCATCAAGCTGTTCTCGTTGCCTTCGTTAAAGGCTTGTGGCAGTCTTTGAATTTTTAGCTGCACACTTTGTGGCGTTGACCCATAATGCGGTGGAGCAAAATAAATCTACATTTGCTGTTAGAATTTTTGGTGGCTCAAGAGGTGCTTCCAGCAGGCATCTGCAAACTGCTCTGTTTTTTCAGAAACATCACAAACTGGCTGCTCTCCTCCAGAGCAGAGGAGATGAAACCTCTGCGCTTGTGAGGAGGAGGAGGAGGAGGAGGAGGAGGAGGAGGAGGAGGAGGAGGAGGAGGAAGTGCAGTTGTGAAGGCTGCTGTGAGAATCGGTGTGATCCGACAGGAGAGCGAGCACCAGGGATCTGCTCTCTGACAGGATGTGAAAGGAAGAATGTCTGCTGTTATCAGTGTACTGCTTATTACAGCAACAACAACTTACTTGATTCCTGGGACGTCACACGTGTTGGACGTCGATGAATCATCCTACAATGAAAACACAATAATGAACTGCAGGTCTGAAGATGTTTACATGAATCATCAATGCAAACACTGCCTCATAAATACTACTACTACTACTGCTACTACTACTACTACTAATACTAATAATACTAATACTAATACTACTACTACTAATAATAATAATAATAATAATAATATAGTAATTATCCATTTAATTTACAGGCACCTTTCTGAACACTCAAGATCTCGTCACAACAATAATAAGCAATATTTAAAGAAAGAAATGGATACAGTAAAGGCATAATTACCTTCTTCTCATCCCACAACTGCTCCTGAGAGTCTTTGTCTGCATTAGATTCTGATTTCTCGGTTCCAGGCACTGTTAGCAGCAGTGCTGATTAGTGAAACAGCAAGACACAGTAGCTCACTAAAATACATACCAGTTCAAATCAGAGGAAGAAATGAGTCATCAATATCCAAGCCAGTCAAGAGGAGCACAGTGTGGTGCACTACTTTTCTCAGAGTCTATAAATAGCTGAGTAACCCGCAGACGGCGCAGGATATCAGTGATGAATCCTCAACTGCCTTCTTGGTTTCATTAAATCAAAATGTCACAGATAAAATGATCCCATAAACTCTGCTCTATAACTCATCTTCTCTCTGCTTCCAAGATGAAACTTATCCACAGCTGGGTGCCCTGAAGCAAAGCTCATTTATGACAGCATACCTTTTAGTTTTATCTCCGGTAGGATTTGCTACTTTCATATAGACAAGTTAATGAAAAATACCTAAACAAAAGGGCCTGAGGCCTTTTAAAGTGAAACTGTCATTACCTCGTTTGGGCTGCAGCTCCTGTGACCCCCCTGCAAACACTTCCTGGGGCTTTGGATTCATGGCACTCTGATGTAACGCTGAGTCCGAGTTTGTCCTGTACACATCAGAGATGAAATATTAGTAAAACTGTAAACAAACACCGAAAATGGTCTTCACACAGGCTAAGGTTCGGTGATTTCATATTTGCTGATCAGCCGTGTCAGAGTTAGTGTCCTACGTGTCAGCGTGGTGAATGAACAGAGGGAGGACGCCTACCTTCTCCAGCTAGTGTCAGGTGGTGGGGAGAGGTAAACTGAGCTGTAAGGACAGCTGTCAATGTGATTTAGTTAAGGGCAATAAAAAAAAAAAGATGGGAGATTAAAAAAAATAAAAATAGCCTCGGAAAACTGGAGAATCTATCATTGATGTCTGACCATCAGAATATTGTTAGTGGTTGCATCCTGAGGAGAAGAAATATGGAAGCAAAACTAAAATACACTTTAAATTAGATGGAAATGAAGCTGTTTAAGCAGCCTCAAGAACTGGTTCTCAATATCACACACACACTTTGAATAAAAGGATATCTGGCGTCCATGTTTGTCGACTGATAATGGTCGTCTGTGAGGAGAGCTGATGCGATTCCGGTCGCGATACACTCGCTCCACCAGCCCGTGGTGCCTGGTTGTCCGACTTGTGTCCAACACCGAGTTCTAGGGTCAACACACCAGACTGAGTGAGCGACAGCAGGATGGTAACAACAAAGCTCAGTGTTGTAATAACGTCTCAGGATTAATGGCGCAAATGTGTTCAATATAAAATGAGTCAAGCCATGAACCCCCATACTGATGCTTGAGTTGGCAAATGTATTTTCAGATGGAAAGCTGTGACAAGCAATGATATAATTAAAAGTATTTCAAATCATTACACTGCAGCGTTGAAAAGGTTTGCCTGGAATTGCACACTCATGGTTGCCTTTTATTCCTGAGTTATAAAAACATGGCTGGACGATATATTTTGCGGCCTTTGGAGTCTGCAGACTTTAGTTCAAGCACAGCCTGACTGCGAGGAATTTTCTTGTCTTTTACCAAAACACTTGAATTCTTTAAATTCCCAACATGACCAACAAAAGCTAAGAAAATTACAGTTGTTGCGGAGAACAAACCATTGATTTACCAGCCAAAAGAGGCTATGGGCTCACCTGAAAAGGCAGGTCAATGTTGCCATTTCCAATCTGATTGACATTGGGCAGTGAGCCTCCATAGTACTGTCCACGATTCTGCCCTAGTTGCAAATACTGGGTCTTCTGTAACTGCAGCTGTTCAAAGTAAAATTGTATGAAAGCACGAGTGAATGATCTGATTCACAAAAAAAGTGATGCTCAAAGTGAGTGACGGCTGCCGGGCCACGAAAAGGACGTGAGATGGGTGGACAGATGAGACAATGAGACAGGCAAATTGGCTTTTGGCAAACAATTAAAAGGCAGACAACATCTTTAGAATGGAAGAGAGAAAACAAATCAGCTTTCTGAGTGACGGCTGATGTGACGACAATCCTTCCATTTTCCACAGTGGGTGTTTACATATTTACAGAGAATAAACCACGGGAGGACTGACAACATTCCAGAGAAATGTAATGGGTTGATGTGCAGATGACAATAAAAAAGAGATCTAGCATGAGAAAACTGGCCAAATCACTAATTTCCAGTAAATGATGACAGTTTGTGTGGCCATCATTTCCAACAGTGGTGGTTAAAAATGATCCCAAATGATTTCCCAACAATGGAATGTTTCTTTATTTAGTCAACTGTGGTGAAAAATGTAATCCACCTAAGCATTTAATTGAAAAATGATGACTATTTATCATGGTTAATCAAACTAAAATATGGATAAATGTTTTCCTTTTTCACAACTGTCAGTAAAGTTTTTGTTTTTTTTATCCTTACTCTACTGTAGAGTAACAACATCACAATAAATGCAACATTTCTCTTCAAGGAAAAAAAATTAAATGGAACATTTTTTAAAAGAAAATATCTTATCATCAGCCTTGATAATACACACTAATATTATTAGAGAACAGCATGGGGGAAAAACGAATTTTAACAGTAAACACAATTTCTAAAAATGCATTCCTGTCTATAATCTGTAATAATATTTCTCAGATCTAAACAGCAGGAGAGGAAACCTCTGTAGTTAACAATCAGGGCAAAACTGGGAGGGAAAACAGCTGGAAGAGCTGCTTATCGCCTCATCCGAAGCCCTGTTAATAATTCCAAATAATTTCTCACTTTTTACACCTTCATTTCTTTGGTTCTGGCCGCTACTATTTAAACATAACTTTACGAAATGACTTGGCTTGAATCGATATGAATGTGCATCTGCTGGTCCAGTAACAGCAGGTGCATCTTTCACTGCTGCAGCCACCTGAGATGATGCTGCTCACAAGTAACCGTAGCTCGCTGGACCTGACGAACGCCTCATTTTGTTTACAGACTGAGTAAAACACGAAATTTGGAAACGTTAAACAGGTGCAGTCAACGACGTCAACATTAACTTACGTTGTCATCCCAAGGTTGGGATTTGACGTTATATCCGTATCGTTCATTAGCTTCCAAATAACGTAGCAATAGCAATATAATTAGCCGAAGAATGCGGGTCTTACCCGGGCGGCCCTTGTTACGTTCAGGTCCTTCATCACTTCTTCAAACGCAGCAGTCTCCTCTGCTTGTTTCTGGTTATGCAATGCGATTTTTTCGCTAAATTTGCGAGGATTGTTAGAGGACGCCATCTTTCCCCCCGTCTTCTCAATGGAATGTTACGTTACATGTGGCGCAGCGGCCTTCTGCTGTCGTCATCACGCACGACGCCACCAAACTAGGACGCTAATGTTTCAACGATTTAATACCCACGCTTTTTTAATTGTGGAAATAATGTGAAACAAATTTATAAATTAAAGAAATGTATTTAAATATCAATTCAGAACTGACTTTTTAAAATTATAAATAAATCTACAGTGTAATAGAGCAAAATAATGCTGTCGGGAATTACATCTAACAACAACAACAAACACAACAAAAACAGCCCATGGAAGGTATTTCTGTTTAATAAAGAATGCACATGAGACGCACAAAAGTTTACATTCTCTTTTGAGTAAAGCAGTTTACATTGCACTTAAACAAGATAGTGTGTGCTTTTACTGGAACAGGCGAACAGCGGGACAAGAACAAAGCATGTGGAAAGGTCTACAGTGGCTGTACTGCCAGCACACATTAACATTCTTCTGAACACACATTTAACATTTATGCAGCTGCCATAACATCCCCATGCTAAATGTAAATGATAGTGCAAGTGTGCATGGATGACGTTTGTTGATACATTTGCAATAAAATGTTAATACATTTCATGTTCATGTGATTAAAAGCTTAAAAAACTCACATTACAATCATAAGTTCCAATTAAGGAGGTGTAATCCCATATTGCAAACAGAATTGAATAAAAACTTTAAGAGAATTTGTGTTTTAACTTAAGCCCTTGATGGAATTATAATTAGCCTTCCATAAAGAGAAAGTGCTTTAAATAAAGTTATTCAAAACAAAAATTAAGTATACAGTCTATAAAGGTGAGAAAATTCCTATAAATAATTAAAAATTAATACATTAGAATATTGCCTCAGCATCAAACACTGACATTAAGAGACAAACAAAATAAATTTCAAATTTAAATTTAAAATGTGCTTCTTCAAAGGAGACTTGTCCTTCAATTAAAAACAACACACAGAAGCTTACATCACGTAGTTCTCCAACCTCACTCTGACATGATGGAAAGAGCAGGCGGACTCGTCAGAGGTCGCGGGGTGAGCGCTGGTTAGCAGGTTAGCGCTGTGTGGCACTCTGTGGAAGGATAATTGGCGTACAGGCGATGCCAGCGAAGGATTCGGGAAAGTGCAAATCTCTCTCCCACTCATCAGTCTCAGTGTTGTACACCTGCACAATGCTGGTCACATTGTTCAGGTGCCAGTTGTAGCCCCCAACGATGTAGATCTTCCGGTCCAGTAGGCAGCAGCCGGCCTCAGACTGGCCTGCTCTCATGGGACTGACGGTGGTCCACTGGTCTTTGTCTGGGACGTAATATTCGACTGCGAGGACATCAAAACAACGATCCACGTGGTCCATGCGACCCCCTAAAGCGTAAACACGGTCCCCTGAGTTGATCATGGCATGCAGCACTCTGGGTTCATTCATAGGGGCTCTGAATTCCCACTGGTCCGACAGGGGGTCGTAAGAGTGCAACGTTTTCTTGTCGTCCAAGGAGACGCCATAACCCCCCGAGACGTACAGCTTTTCTCCACAAGGGGTCCCTGCGTGACCCCAAATCCGGCGTTTTAACGGCTCCACAAATGTCCATTCATTTTTCTTGGGGCAGTAACGCTCCACAGATGACAGGCTGCCGGATCTGTTGCGCCCCCCGGTGGCATACATCTGTCCACGGAGCACGTTGAGCTGAAACTGGATTCGCGCCTCCTGCATGGGTTGAATGCGCAACCACTGGCTCAGATGTGGGTCATAGCGATAACAGCTGTCCACTGCACCCTCGCCGCTGCGGTACTGCAAATGCTGTCCTCCCACCACATACACAAAGTTATCAAGCACGGCAACGCACGCATGGCTGCAGCCCACCTCCATCTCCGTCAGCTCCTTGAACTGGCGGGAGGTGATGTCGGGGAGATGGTAAACCTTGGTGCTCACCGTGCGGTCGTTATCCGTGTAGGGAGTACCGCCAAATGTGATGAGTGATACGACATCAGAACGTATAAGCGTGCGCGGAGACTGCATGTCATGCTGCCGGAAGGGGAGAATGTGATAATTGAAGGCTTCGAGGAGATACTGGCGGCAGAGGACATCCTCCACCATGATGTCCACCGTCTGGACACTGTCAACCAGCTCAGAGGAGCGCATGAGCGGGAAGCGCACATGACACAGAACGCTGCTGGCTTTCGTCCTGCGCGACTCATCGTGCTGGAGCCACCTGATGGCGGCGTGGAAGAGATCGATTTCACTACAGTTCTTCAGTTTGTTGCTCTGCAGGAAGAAGACCAGCCGCTCCATCGGAATGTGCAGGAAGTCCTCCTCCTCTGCAATCTGGAGGAAGTGGCGAAAGGTGAAGGTATCCACCGACTCCTTGAGGGAAGACAGACTGAAGGTGGTGGCCATCTGACCGATGTTTAAGCAGGTCTCTACGCTCATTGCTGACTTGAGGAACTCCTCGCAGAGCTCCACAACTGGAACCATCTGGAGAAAAACGGCCGCCCCGAGAACATCCTGAATACAGTCCAGGTCTAAGGTGACTTCTGAGCTGTAGGCAAAGTCGATAATGTGCTTCAGTCCACGGGCAGACAGCCCTTTCAGCTCAATGGTATCTTGTTGCGACTCCCTCATTCCTCCAGTAAACATCGCTCTGTACACAAGAACACAAGATGATTCAAAAAAAATCTGTATTATCTCAGCAAAAATGCTAAGGGTCTATTTAATTCCTTTTCAATAATTAAAACTGACTCAAAATGAAGAAAACCATTTTGCATTTCAACATCCCGTTCTCTAAGCTGTTTTCCACTCTGCCCTTCAGTGGCCCTGAAGCCATAAACTGAGTCTAAGTGCTTTCAACTTAAAGTGTAAAAGGGTACCAGGAAGTGTCACTCAAACCTGAAGTAATCGCTGCAGGCGGCCAGCACTGCTCTGTGGACTTGGAAGCGCTCCTCGTTGATTGCCAGCACAACGTCAAGTAGTTGGCCATGAGCCCGCAAGACAGACAAGCCCTGAAGGAGGGTGGCGCTGTGGCTCGGGGCTGAAAATGTACAGCGCAGGGTGCTATTCTTGTTAGCCATACTGGAAAGAAAGAGACCCAGAGTTAATCCAGTTGTTCAGTGTAGTTTTACTGCCAGATGCAGTAAATTCCAGCCAAGCAGAGCCCAGCGGCACTGCAATGTGAGCTAATGTCCTTCACTAACGACACTGGTGATTAAGCAGTCATGCAATGGATATTTAATCAAATCAACCACAATTAGTGGGTAAAAGACCTTTTGTGGGGTGTAGAGTGAGTATGCATCTGGACACCAAAAAGATGGAAGAAAAACACATGGGCTGGGGTTTATTTACTTGTCACAGCTGTTCATGTTTCCATTTGGCACCCAGCATGTAGTTACACCTGTAATTGTTCCCACTGTACTAGTCACTGTGGAAATTTAACCTTTATTTGTAGCATTTAGGTTAAAACCAACCGAGAAATCAGATGTCAAATACATAAACTAGAGCATTAGAACTAGCGTCGTTTATTCAGATCGGATTAATATTAAATAGTTTAGTTTCAACGGAAAATATGATATTGGTGGTATTAGGAGTATACAGCCTTTTTACCTTAATTTTATTAATAAAGATCTCCCTAAAACTCTATTTTGCACAGATGGTGCATTACAGTCAGCTGCTGCATGCTTCAAATATTTAATATACGTTATGAAATGCAACTTTCTAATATCACGATACATCAGATAGAAATAGCTCTGCTGCAACAGAACACAAAATTAGTAATGAGCATTTACTTCTTGCAGGACTGTTGCTACATCCTGACATTATTTAGATTGCTACTCTCACGCCCGGAGGCCCAGCACAGATCCCCGTCCTTTCCTCAATCCAAACACCGACCTCGTGAACACCCCGCAAGGTCGAATGGAGCCGAAGCACCCTACTGGGTAACACCCGAAGTTTCACACACATCGATGGTGGTCACGTCACATCTTCGCCCCGCGTTACTCACCTGTTCCGAGGATGATCCGAAGCGAAACCCCCGCCATCTGTCTCCGCCATCTTCTAACACAGGGCAATACGCATATGACATTTTCATCAGTGTTACTATAAGATCATCGGTGCAAAAGGCCCGATCATTGTATGCAGAGTATGTTACGTTCCTGCGATGTAGACAGGTGCGGACGTCAGCCGAGGGACTAAGCTCTTACTGGGGGGTATCGCACCGCTCCTAGTCCGCCAGACTCAATGGCGCACGACGATGCCTGCACGTTTTCACCACAAGAGGGCGCAGCTGCTGCAATTTTTTTAAAAATTGAACTTTATTGAACATTATGAAAATACAAACTCTCACTGAGGATAATGAACACAGATCAAATCAAATACAGCATGTGTGTGTGTGTGTGTGTGTGTGTGTGTGTGTGTGTGTGTGTGTGTGTGTGTGTGTGTGTGTGTGTGT
>BJFM01000359.1:146543-205541 GCA_016586285.1 Arothron firmamentum
CCCCCCCCCCCCCGCGCCCATTTTTAGAATGTGATTTAAACGTTAAAAGACCGCACATGTTCTCAATGATTAGGAGAATAAACCATGGTAGTTTCAACAGCAGGAGTTAAGGCTATTTTTGTAGTTTTCTCTCCTAAACGTCAATTGCAACGTCACACACGAAACGCATGGGTGGATCACTGTCAGTCAGACTAGAGCTTAACCGCAACAGACAGAGTGCCAGGCTTCAAAGGATGGGGGAAAATAAAGAGATTTAGAAAATCCAACCAGCCTAATATGTATGGCTTTAGACCGTGGGTGCAACTGTAGTTCTTGGAGAAACCCTGGGCAAGAACAAGGAGAATCTACAAACTCCACATAGAAAGTTTCAGGCACTCAAGACGTACATCACCAAAATTTAATCATCTTCTCCTTCTCCCATTATCAACATTTCCTAAAAATGTCATTAAAATCTGTTCATAGGTTTTTGAGTTATTTTCCTGAGACAAACAGACAGACAGATAAAAACATAAACACAAAAACATAACCTTGTGAAGGTAAAAATGAACTTTTATTAATGTTGGGGGGGACTTTTTTATATTTGAAAATGCAAGCGAATTGGTATGAAGCTGTTTAAATGGGATATGGGAAGACGATGGGGATGTGAAAAGAGGAAGCCCCAACATTGTTTACAACTAGTTAAATGCAGCCGCAAACAGAACAAAGAGATGACGTGAAAGCACCCCAACAGTCAAGCTAATTAAAAACTTTATGGATCAAGAACTTTTAACAGTAAACGCACATGGACATAGAAGCGCGCCCACCTTTCTGCAGGCACCTTGTTTTAAATCCTTTTATTATGCATTTTATATCAACTTAAATTGAGGTGAAATCAAGCACTAACAAAACTTTAATAGGATTGTGAATCTATGTAATGGTGTAAAGAATACTTAAAGGGCCAGCATAGCGGTAATAAGTCATTTATAAATGAAGATGATAGATGACTGCAAACACGTCCTGGATCAACAAAAATATTCTTATTCAAACCATTTTTAGGGATTCTAACATTTTCTACTTCCATCAGTTAATTTCATATCTGATATTTTATCAAATCAATATCAGTTTTAATGACAAGGATTAGGAGAGAAACAACGTCTGTAATCTGGTGCTTTTCTTTGAAACAGCAGTCAACAGAAACAGTTTCTGGGGGAAAAAAAACTTGAAAGTGTTGCAGTTTCAGGCTGGCTGTTATGACTGTCGGTGCTGGTAAGGTGAGTGTAACCCCCCCCCCCCCCCCCCCCCCCCCCCCCTCCCCGTCCCTGCACTTAAAGCAGAGATACAGGAAACGACGCAGACATTTTTGACAAGGCAGGTCAAGAACCATCTATGAAGACATTTCAATGACACCTCATGGAAGCGTTGCGACGCCGGCACACACTGCATGGATGCTCTGTTCTGTTCCTACTCATTACAACATTTAGAAAAGGTACTGAAAGATGACTTTTTTTCATCTCCCTTCTTTCCCAAATTGACTTTATGTTCGCTCGGCTCACTCTTGCTTCCTAACTAGCGCTTCTGCTCTGTTGAAATTTACAAGTTCTTTTCTTAATCAGCCACACTCACAAGATTATTAATTTAACTTTTGCACCTGTGGTGTTCCGTCTCAAACATGAGTCCTTTGAAATGAATGGGTGCAAAACTACGATGAGTTTGCTAATCCTGTTAAGTATGAACCAGGGAATAATTGCCAGAAATTACATTGTTGAATCCATTCAATTTTCTGTTGCAAAAATTCAAAGGAGATATTTATCAATGACTGATCAAGGAGCAAGACACAAGAGCAGGCTGCTGTCAATAGGACAAACTGGGCCCCATTAGGGATGCTGGAGGGAAAACTGGATCCAGCGTATTGCCAGTACAAAACCCGGCTCCATCTTGTTGCTTTTCAGGAATGTTGCCAAGTATAAGTCAAGTATGGCAGAAACCTCTGGGCAGCATCTAATGCAGATAAGTCATAGCAGCAACAGTCATCCTTTATTTCTCTGGAAAGCCCCAGGGAAATGCACAACATGCAGATGTGTAGAGGAAACCCTGCAGATGGCGTTTCTGACAAGAACCAGGGGAAGAGGGATCAGGACAGCAGGGCTTCAAGGACACAGCATCACACTGGATAATGCTCCTCTCCATTCTTGCATCCTGCATGGGTGCGCCACAAGATGTGAAAACCATCTTGGCATGTCATGAATGCAGTGCATACATCTGCAAGGTGCATGCAGCACCCACACTGCATATGTCTATGAGCACTCAGTGATTGAGAGAAGAAGAAGATGTGGGCCCTTTTCTTTTGGCAAATTGCACATTTGATGTCAGAGTACCAAAGATCACACAAAGATTATGCTGGCGGACATTATTGCTTATACTGTTCCCAATAAATTAATCACATCTGAATTGACAGAAATAATAAAGTTTTCTGCCATTGATTTATAAAACTACAGAATATATGGAAAACATTACACATTTGGTAATAATATGAATTTCAATAAAGTCAGAATCATGGTAAATTGGGGCTGTGATTTTTAAACAGTGCGATGTTTGAACTGAAATAAGGTAGATATGAGATCTCACACAGGAAAAATTTTACAGCCACAAATTCATGGTTAGCTTATCAGCATTGTGTGGTTTCCAGTAACACGTACTAGTGTATGAAAACATCCGTAGGGCTCAAATCATGTTTCTGAGCACCCTGAATGACGTTTTATGTGTCAGTAGGAAATTCTACGCACACAATGTGAAAAGTGGTTTCAGCTGAAATGAAAATGGATCTAAACCTGTGTGAAGGTCAAACCGGCCACTTTGCCTGCTCTGGTTTCCTGCTGCTCTAAAAAGAAAATGGCCTAGATTTCTGCAACAAATTTGTCAAAAACATTCCTTTTTCCTTTTCAGGGTCGACATGTGAACCTCCATCAAGTCCTCTGTGCTTCAGAAAAATAGTAAATGATAACGTTGACTGCGAATGGAACATGAATACAACTGAGCGTTATGTGACATACGATATAACCTTTAAGTGAGTAAATATACGTAGACACGGTTGGGTTTGTGACGCTATTTGATCATTTTACCTAAAAGAATTGGAATATTTGCTGAAGCAAAACCCTGTCAGGGAGGAAACTCCAGGAACTCAAAGAATAACAGATCTAAAACTACTTCCTCTCCTTGGTCAGCTGATAAAACCTTAATAAAAGGCTGAGCTACGCTTTACACATCTATGCATGATAATGAATAAGTCACTGTCCAAATCATTACAGGTCTGCACGTGTCTGTATTTTCACGCACATGAATTGTGAAAACTCCAGCTGATGTGATTTGCCCTCAGTTTCACCTCTTTTCTTTTTGCCTTCAAGTTACAATCAAACCCAAAAAATTTTTGCTGGCATTAAGAACTCCCGGCACACACTCATTGAAGATGAACTGCTCATATCTAAGCCTGCAGAAATCTGGGTGGAAGCTCATGTCGGAAACTCCAGCTGCCAGTCAAGCAAGACATCCGTTATACTGGCACACACAGGTGCTCCACTCATGTTTGCTCCATTTTTCACCCAGAAAAGCTGCGTAAAACTGTATAAGTGTGAATTAAACATGTGACTTTGCTCCACAGTGAAATATGATGCACCAGAAAATATAACCATGTCCTGGTTAAAAGGGGACCTGATCTTGGCCTGGACAGACAAGGTCAAGCTGGAGGCGCATCCAGCTTTAGCTGAATTCCGCTTCCGACTCCATGAACGCCCCTCGGAACCTTGGGAATACGTGAGGCAGATTTTGTCCACAAGTTTAAATCAGAGGTGGATTCTCATATTTATTGATGTCATTAACCTTTTTTCTGCTGTTGTTGTTGTTGCAGAGAATGGCCAACACCACCTCCAACAATTCAAAATGTGAGCAGTCTCATGTTGTGGTTGAAAAAAAGTCAATTTGCCTTTATTTGTTTCTTCGGTTCACTACAGTCACTAATTCTGAGAGAAAACAGAGCAGCTCCTCTTTCAATACTAACATTTTCACTTTGTGCGCAAAACTTTGTTTGTTTTTTTTAATCTGAACAGATCAGATCACAGTTGAGAATCTCCTGGAACACACAGCCTACGCTTTCCAAATCAGATATCGATCTGCTTGGTTCCTGAACCCACTGTGGAGCGACTGGTCTCCAGTTGTGACTGTCCCTGCAGGTCAGACATGGATTTTGGCTTTTAGAACATGGTCAGTCATTCGACTACCCTGTTCCTGCTACAAGGCTACTAGGATTTTTGGGCCATCACCTCTGTGACCTCTGGCATGATTTGACATCTACAAAATGAAATACAGAGTCTTAATTCACACTTTTAAACAGAGCTCTTCTCAACAAAAACAACTATAATTATCTCTTTCATCACACTATAAACCAGCTTAGCTTGAAAATTTGAAACAGAGAAGCTGTAACTGGAAAATAAACTTTTGTTTCTATTTCAGAGTTGGATCAGCAGCCGGTCATCACCATAAACACAAAGGTGGTAAATGGCACTCGAAAAATAACGCTGACATGGAGGGTAAGTCAGTGACGGCAAAACAGGGCCAACACACAGGCTGGTCCCGAAAAGTTACGCAACATGATACACAGATCCACAATCAACCATTTGTTGCAACTACAAAGGCTAATTAAAATCAGCGCAGGGCAGCTTTTCCTTCATTCATATGGTTGCAGTTTCTCTGACTTTAATGTGCTGTGGTTTCAACAATAAGTCTAAATTCATTACGTGCACCATGAAATCAGCCTTTTTTTCCCGGCTATTTCAATCTCAGATGGTTGTCAGTGAGGTTTGTCATCTTCTGGTTGTCATGTTCTTTTTCTCAGGACATGCTTCACGCAGCCTCAGTCACAGGAGTGACCTACAGCATTACAGACACGCAGTCCTCTCATAAATGCCCCTGCAAGCAGGTGCAACGTTCCACCAAAAGCAACCATTACACTATATACGTGTCCTACTCTGCTGTCAACATTTCTGTAGTGGCCAGAAACGCAGCAGGCGTGTCTCCTGCAGCGGTGGCATCGGTGGGGCACATGTCTACCGCAGGTTTAAAACGTGAGTACACGCTCGAGATCGCGTGCGTTCCTCCTGCAGGAGTTGGACTTCTTTAGCTCTTGCTTCTGTTCTTTGTCACCAGCTTGTGACAGAACACTACTGGGTAAGAAAGTGAAAAAGAGAATCTGCCTCGAGCTGTACGAGTTTCAGGATGGAGGCTGGAGGCTGGCCGAAGTTTGCAATTCAACAAAGAGAATAAAAGACATAAATGAACGTAAGTTGTTCAATAGTTTTCAGCCGGTCATCAACACATTTGGATTAAGAAATAAATGAGTGTTTTGCTCTTTCTGTTGTAGTGATGAAGGATTACATTTACTACCTTTACTTTGAACATAGATGTTCTAGTGAGAAACCTCGGACAGATGAAATGTGTGTTTTTTACCACAAAGAAGGAGGTAAGTGTCTTCGCTTCATGATTTACTCATCAGTTCATGTAGATATGGATTACTTTTCTGAAATAAAACAACGGCATAAAACTGAGGAGGAGATACAGCGATACATAGATGGTCCATCACGGGACACGCAGAGAAAAAAATGTGAACGTGCCATGTGGAGTTCATTCTTTTTAAAGTTATTCCACTTTTTTCAGTTCCACTCTCAGAGCCTCTGGACTTCACCGTTTCTGAGCAGAGCTCCAAATCTGTAAATCTGTCCTGGAACGCTATACCCACCGGGAAGCTCCGTGGTTTCCTGTCCCACTACAGGCTCTGCAGGCTTAAAATCAACTCAGAGCCAAAAGATGAAGGTACAATGTTCCATTTTCATCATGATCATGTTGCAAAAAGATCTATTTTGTGAAGCAGAAAAGAAGAAACACACATATCACCTCTTTCTGTACTTACTTGTTGATGTATCTACAATCAAAACCACATCTACATGGTTGTACTGACATTTTGGTGTTTTTTTTGTTTTTTTTTTAGAGTGCTATAACGTGTCCGCTTTTGTGACGGCACACCTCCTGGTGAACTTGACGCCGGGGTCAAAGTACAACATCAGCCTGGCCGCAGTGACGGGAGCAGGAGAGGGCCCTCGGGTTTTCCACATTATCAACACTCCGCCAGAGAACATGGCGGGTAATAACCTCAAACTTGTCTGATCTGTATCAGTAAACACGCAGGACTTGAACACCTCTTTTCCTCCACCCCAAATATCCCTTTTTTTGCCCGTCTAGTGCTGCTGTGCATCCTGAGTGTGCTGTTTGTGATGTTTTTAATCTCAACATTGTGCACCTGCATGTTGAGGCAGTAAGTGACGGATTTGGCCATCTCCGCTGTGCACGT
This sequence comes from Arothron firmamentum, assembly GCA_016586285.1. Taxonomy (NCBI): domain Eukaryota; kingdom Metazoa; phylum Chordata; class Actinopteri; order Tetraodontiformes; family Tetraodontidae; genus Arothron; species Arothron firmamentum. Next base: position 152,917 of record BJFM01000359.1, read on the forward strand.
TCATCATGCATTTTTCAAGTTTCTCCTCTGATCATGTGTCCAGAATCAAACAAAAAGTCTTTCCCCCTGTGCCGAGGCCCGTCATTTCGGATTTCACCCATTATCAGGCACCAAGTCAGGTGAGAGAAAAGCACCTGCGACCTTTGCCTGTGTTGGTTTCAATGTCTTTGTTAGCTACAGCAGTCTGGTGGGAAGAGACAAAAAATCGTTTAAATTCTTAAATTAAAGTCTCATTGACAAGAGGTTGCTGTAAACAAATGGAAAATGCAACACACACTGGCAGCAATTTATGGTTGCTGAAGAGAGATAAATGATAAATGGCAACACACTGGATCCAGGTGTTGATCAACATTTATGCTTAACTGATGTGTTGTACCGCAGAAAATGCTGGAAAGGCCAGAGGAGGTGGATGAGCTGACGCTGTATGAGCTGCATCAGGACAGCACGCTGACCCCAGAGAGTGCAGAAGAGACGCTGGCCAGAGGTGAATGGTACGAGGACATGGACGAAGACACGGAGGAGGACAGCACAGATCTGAAGGTGTTGGAACACTACGGAGATGAGTGTTTGAATTCTACAGATCAGGCACTGAAGAAATCCAGCTTAGGAGCAGGAAAGATAGACCTGGCCAACGAGATCGCAATGCTGATATACAGGAATGGTCTCGTCTTTGAGGTGAAGACGGACTCGTCATAAAATGGACTTGGATAGTTTTTTTTTTTTCCATTTTTAATGTTTTGTGTATCTGAATGACTACCAATACGCAGTAAAGCAAAGGATATATATGAAATTGTGCATGTGTGTGTGTGTGTGTGTGTGTGTGTGTGTGTGTGTGTGTGTGTGTGTGTGTGTGTGTGTGTGTGTGTGTGTGAGTGAAAGAGAGAGACACAGGGCGATAGAGAGACATTGTTTCAAGTTATGTTGCAATCAGGCCAAACCCTTTGTAACAGGTTGGGACCACTTTATAGCACACGTGACAGGAAGTGGTTGCAAAAAACAATGATCTTGAAAAAAAACTGCTGGCTTGTTCATGGGAAATCGTTGACGACTCATTCTGAGAACCTCATGTAAAGTATAACACGCTGTTTTCCTGACACAAATTAATGTATTTTTCAGTACCCTTAAAAGAAAAGAAAAGAAAAAACAGAAATTCTGCATATTCTGTTGTGTGTCCCGCATTTTTGGCCGTGACTGTAGGGAATAAAATCAACAAAAATGTCGACCAATTACTAAATAACTGGCAAAGCTGCATGTTGTGAATCTTGAAATAATTTGTCCTGATGTCCAGGAACTGCAGTTTCTTATCATTAAAAACGTCAATAGATACTAAAAACTTGTGGCTTGACTCTTCACTCTCCAGATTATTTAAGTTACAGTGACATCAACTGGCCAAACAATGAATTACCGATCCAAAGGTGACGTGCGGTCAAGATACAGAATATTCCACAATGTCATATCTAATAATTCAGTGCAGAAGTTAAAAAAAAAGAAAAAAAAAGGATGATGATAGGTGAGTGTAAATGTACCAGAAGCTAAAGCCTCACTTTTATGTTTTCACATCTCAATGTCATGACCCGATATGTCACACTTATTTACGACTTTTTACGCAAGTAAGTACTCAACAGAGTGTACAACGAAGACCATTTGCTGAGTGAAATGAAATAACTGATTAATCACTGAACTACTTCTTCTTCTTCTTCTTCTTCTTCTTCTTCTTTTTTTTTTTGGTTTTGCTTAGGTTTGGTTATCGCATCCCGTCATTTTTGTGGTTGATGGTGTAGGGGCTCTCTCACACTCATGTGATAAAGAGTCACACATCTTTCATACTTATGTCATCAAGTCAACTGCCCACAGCTCTTTCAAACCTGACTCATCATCACTAAGAAGAGAGTCCTGGCCTCTGTGGTCTCCTCCCTCCTTCTGGGAGTCACTATGGTGGTGAACAGTGAACTCCGCCTTCCAGAAGGGGGCGTCATTGTTCATATTGCAAGTCTGCTTAGTTTATGCAAAGAAATTAAATAGTAATGTTCTCTGCTTTACGCGTCTCTCTCTCTCTCTCTCTCTCTCTCTCTCTCTCCATCTATCTATCTATCTATCTATCTATCTATCTATCTATCTATCTATCTATCTATCTATCTATCTATCTATCTATCTATCTATCTATCTATCTATCTATCTATCTGTTTCTCTATGTATTACAGATGAAAAATGATGAATAAAGGAATAATGCAAAAAAAAGTGGAGGCTGAGCAGAAACTTAACAAAACATTAGAAATAAACAGCAACTGTTTCATCTACAAAGTGGACTCATTATTTTTTTTAGAGTGGACGGGAAATGTCCGAATCTCTTCTTGAGCTTGAAATACAAAAGATGCAAGTTTTTTTTGTTATCTTTTTTTTATGGGCTGTATACAGCTATATAGCTAGTTTGTGTTTGATTTACAGTGTCTAACATCTTCTGCTACACACCTGTCTTTTATTAGCCGATCAAGCCTGCAGCTCTAAAACTCTGGCTCTTCCAAACCCAGTGGTTAGTAGTTGTTCAAGATTAATTATCCGTGTTTCAGGCCCTCAGTGTTGGTTTCTCTGATGCCTGACCTGACAATAACGACAAGACATCCTTACAAGCTTGAGTGATCTGACAACCCTAGAATGCCTGTAACAGAAGTACATTTGGCAACAAGTGAATGAGGTCAGAAGCACAAAAGTGGAATCACTAAAAAAACAACAAAAAAACAAAACTAAAACACTGATTATTCCTTTATTATTATTATGTCAGGAAATCTGCCAAACCATGAAGGTGTAAGTTTATCTGACACCAGAGTACTTAAAATTTTATTTTTAATACTTGGATTTCTCACCTAAAATGTATGGAAGACCAGAGTTGACAAAGTCTAACATTGATGATAAGAGGATGTTTCAGTCATACGTCGCTGCATAGACACGTACGCTGAAGGAAATGTGATGAATGGACTAAAATATGTACACCAGAGCTTTCTGATTAGCGTATTTCATGCTGTAAGTGCATGTAAATGTCTCAAACCCCAGTATAACAATAATCTGACCACTCACGCTCATCGGGTTTTTATGGTGAACTGGGTCATCGGGAAATATTAGCTTTCTGATTTGTGATTCAGTACAGTGTAATCAACAAAGTCAGTGAGATTTCACAATAACCACGACCCTGGATGAGTGTAAGCAGTTATTATTGTTCAGACACTACACTGAAATATTACAGTACCTGGTTCTGTTACGTCTGCACACGGGAAAAAACTTGCACACTCAGCAAAAATATCACATTTTCTCCGCGTAACTGATGTTTGCATATTCTGCATCATTAGGAATAATATCTGAAAGTGCTGAAGCCCTTTTTGGAAATTCCAGGACACTGTAAACCACCGAGGTAGCACTCACACTCACAGATGAGGCAGTTTCCTGTAAAGACATGAACAGTCAAGTAAAAAGAATTACCATACATGTTCATACTTGTGCTTGCATGTTTTTGAAAGGTTTAACAGTACAAATGTTCTTACTTGTACTATCGGACTGGGACTTTGTTGGTTTTGTTGTTCTTGTTTGCCTACATGTGAAGCAAAAGAGTTAAATTCATTTAGAATGAAATTTACAGCTAAGTTAGTCAGTTTGTTCTGGTGTAGATGTGGGCCTGATAATGTTGGAGAGAGGATGCCAGCCCAGTGTCACCAGCTGGAAGGTTAGAATTAATGTCTGACACGATCAAACACAAGAAATCAATCAGATTATCATCCTCATGCAACAAAATGACTGGCTTGCATGTGCACAGCAAAAGGATTTGGCAAGTTTAGCTAACGAGGGCGCATGACTTGCATTAGAGACTTGATTGAACGATAAAAATCCATGCTGTGAACACCTGCTGCAATAATGACTCTGATAGAAGTATGTCTTGTTCTCTTAGACTTTCTTTGGGTCTGGGTCTGTGTCTTTTAGAGTTTCTTTGGGTCTGTGCCTGACCTCCTTGTGCATGTTTGTTTTCATTCTGCAAATCTGAAAGCAAACTTGAAAAAACAACAACAAAAGAAACAGAGGCGTGTCTTTTATGCATTGCAGATAACAAGCAGCATCACCTCTTAGCTTATCTCCATCTGCAGGGTTTCACATTCGCCACTGCTTTTCTGAAATTCTGTTGTCAAACGAGTTATGCATCATCGGCAAAAACCTGCATTCTATGCAAATAGAGGAAAACATCAACTGCGGTTTCTGAGGTCTTTCAAGGGGATGTCAGTTTTTTCAGAGTCAACTTTCCTACAAAATATAGGCCAAGCTGTTTTCAGTCTGAAGAGAAATCACATTAATGCTGAGGTAATGGAAGTATTTGTTGTTTCCACCCATCCCTCTGTGTTTGTGGGTTTAAATTTGCACACAGTGGAGGAGGACTTCGCCTCAAAAGCAATGAATCATCACATTGAAGGATGTGAAGGTGCAGGCTGGTTTGCATTTTAGTGCAACTGACCACATTTAACAGTTTTCCACACGTTAAGAAACACTATTTTCCCCTTTACCTTTTTACAAAGTAGTTACTGGAATTTAAAAAAAAAAAAAAAAATCTTTTAGCTCAGTGATGGGATCTGCCGCGTGTTTTAAACACAGATCTCTGAAAACTCCTGAATGATCTGAGGTGGGAAAGATAAAGAATACAGATGATATTATATACAGAAGTTACCTTTCACTCCAGAAAGACTCCAGATTAAATACGGGAGCACTGCAGCCGTTACCACTATCACTGAAACTGCAACGATTGCCACAATCAGAACATCATTTTTTGATTTCTGGTCTTCGTCTTTGGGTACTGCGCTGGTTGGCGGACTGGAACGAACTGCAACATTTAAGTTACGAGAGTGAAAACGCATGCGCCTTAATCAACATAGGTTTACCATAGTTAACATAGTCAAATTAGCCAGACTTCGCTTACCCGTGCTGGTTGTGTTCACCTCTTGGATCGTCAGCACCACCGGATTACTTTTTTTTATCATGTTGTTTGCTACCACGCTGGCCAGGTATTCTCCACGATGATTAAATGTGACATTGGTGATGTTCCAGGATACAGAGTTATTTTCAGGGTTCACGCGAAAAGTGTGGCCCTCCTTGCTATTCGTGTACTCTGCAACCTTTTGGGGCTCTGTTACCGTATGATGAACTACAATATGACTGTCAGTCGTTATTGGGACCTCAGGTGCAAAGGTGAAGTTCAGGGTGATGTTATTGCCAAGGATCGCAGTGACGTTCGTCTGACTCGTCTGACTCTGGACTGTATGGAGACAAAAGAGGAGGTGTGACCTTTTCTCATTTGTGACAAAATTGTGGAATAAAACTGGATGTCTGACAAATTGGAGTTCACGTGGTCATCAGGATCAGGATCAGGAGACAAACTTATGGACAACGAGCTTCCCAGATAGTTGATATTTAACAGAAAAGAGGTTATTGTGACTAAGACTACCGGTACATCAAAAAATTAAAGCAGTTTGAAGCTGTTTGGTTAAATATGTATTTATTGTAATGCTATTTGCTACCGCAGATTGCGCTTACAAAATCAGACAGCAAATGCTTCAAAAATAGAGAACAATTAAATTATTATATATTACATTAAGAGATTAATTATTAAAATGTACTTCTGATTAAAAAAAAGTTCCAGGCATAAATTGTCCCCAAAAAGGTGTTTTTATATCCGTATTCTACAATACACACTGAAGGTGTTTGTAGTGCTGACTTTTCATTCAAAACCTGATCAAAAGTCACATTTTGATCTGGACTGTGCTCATCTGAACAGCCTACAGACGCGCCGTCCTGCTGCTTTCAGCTGTGATGAAATCTAAACCCAATTTAATGAAAAAGGGGATTTTTAGAATATGCAAACCTCAGTTAAAGTTGAAGGGAAGAAGCCGGCTTACCGTTGAGCATCATGTGAGCAGCAACCATCAAAACAACCCACTGCATCGGTTCGGTAACCCGTTGCATTGCGATGAACCTCTCAATCATGATACACACCAGGAGGATTGTGGTGTTGCTCTGTAGACTGACTTGCTTAAAAAAAAAAAAAAAAAAAAAAAGACTGAACTTTAAGTGAGCCTCTAAAGCCCTGGGTTGTTTCTTCTGAGGAAGAAGCAAGTGGAGCGCCTGTGAGGAGGGAAATGCAGACAGGAACTTGAACAAGCATCAATATTTCTGTCGGCAGCCTCAAAACCTCCACACCTCCGGAAGACTTCAGAGAGGCTTAATGGATATGCGTGTATGTGTGCGTGCGTGTGTGTGTGCTGCACAACTGAGATGAAGATACCATCACACGATGTGGGTAACTAGAAGAAAAGCAAGTATATTACACAATGTTTTCAGAAAGGTTTGGCAGATGTTTTACAGAATAATATCCCAAGGTTAGTACAGAGAAGTGAAACTTTGATTTAACAAATCGGCTCAGATGCAGGAATATCCCACAAATGTTTTTTGTTCCTGAAAAAAAAAAAAGTTTAAGACTCGGGTCCGAGTCAAGTCACTGCAAATTGTCTAAAAAAAAGGGGGAAAAAACCCCCCAAAAAACCCAGCTTGTTAACATTAAAAACACAGTCAACATCATCAGACAATGTGTCAACAATTCTGTCTGAAAACAACATGAATGGAACAGAAAAGATTTGACAGAAACACAAAAGGTCAACAACTGTGTCTGAAAACAACACGAAACAGGAACAGAAAAGATTTAACAGAAACACAAAACGTCACATTTGGTCTTTAAGTGTTCCAACACAACATGGCCGCCGTGGCGCACACAGAAGGGCACGACATGTGATCTCTGATCAGTGGAGGACTGACATTTGGTTAGTTTTGATGCAGCACGTAAACTGCACAGAACTAAAACAATGTAAACCATTTCAAGCAAAATATTGGAAACTGGAAACAAAGTATACATTTTTTTTTCAATTCCAATTGTCGTAATGTCAAAATAAACTGAAAATGAACTGTTATGGTAATGATTCCACTGAAAATAGATGACCTTATTGTAATAACTGCAGAGAAGAACAACAATTTTAAACTGCTGCAGTCAAAAATGAATCTCAACCTTTAGACTGTAAAGAGGAGACAGACGTGGGCTGATGAGCGGGTGGACTGGTCCTGAGGGATGGGCTGAAGGCGTAAAAATGTCACAACATCACACACACACACACACAAAAGCCACACTCACAACCAGACAGGTAAACCACAGCAGAGGAAGTGAGGGGCTTTGATGGGGGCACTTTTGCTTGTTCAGAATTCTTGTTGGAGATTTTTTTTTTTTTTTTTTTACATCCTCCCACATAAGTGGCAGTTCAGTGAGACCCTCAGCTGAAGGCTCAGCTGTGCTCCTCAGATGATGTCATAGTTTATTTATGTCAATATATGTTCATATAGAGTTGTATGAAGACTTTTTTGGGGGTTAAATTTTCAAATAAAGGTGATTTTGTTAACTAGAAGGTTAACTTTAAAGTAAAGGTGCTGTTTTGGCAAACACCTGACACGTGGTGCAAACGTGACATGTAGACTGTTCCGTGAAACAGAAACGCTGCTTCTTTCTGATAACAGCAACAGCATCAAGATGTGTTCCGTTTCCTTCCGCAAGTGAACATCTTCGTTTCCAGATGAGTAAACGGCAGACTGCCTTTCAACACCATCTTGTGGTCTGGCCTCTGCCATCGCACCTATGGCCTGCTCTCAGAGCATTTCCTCCCCTTTCACATTTGCGGTGCCTTTCTTTTCTTGTTCTTACAGCAGCATAGCTGACAAAGTTTGCATTGTCTTTACGGTTTATTACTGTATAAGCCCTCAAATCTAGATATCAGTCAGCAGCACATGTTTTCTGTGAATTTGTGCTTCATGACAGGCGTTAACGCCGTGTTAGTTTCTGTTGTCTCGTATCCTGGTCGCTGCGTCTCCACATTTAAGAAATGTGTCACTCGATTGGTGTGGATGGTGCGATGCTGTCTGCACGTGTTTCCGACAGATGCCTCAGCCTCCACCGGACTTGTTCCAACTGAGCCTGACAGTTGATTTTCTGGCTGTTTAGTGTTGCCACCAGCAGCGTCACCAGAGCAGACACACCACACTCCAGCAGCTGCACAGAGCCCTTCTAGGAGGACAGGATCTATGAGATCTTTTCCATTTTTTTGGGACGTATGATTGACCTGTGGCTTCTGAAAAGCAGCAAAATCTGACTTGTCTGACATTAGCTGAGAGGCATTTGTTGTAATCGGGGTTGAATTCCACGTCGTCCTTCACAGACACGGTGATGCAGAAGGGAAGAGCAGGGGAGCCCATATCACCATGGTAACTGGGAAACTGACTCTCCTATGAAATGCTGCACTGACAAAACAATTACCAAGAATTCAAGAATGGGCAACCCCCCCCCCCCCCCACACACACACACACACACAAACAAACACCCTTGTACTTCCTCTATCTTTGCGAGGACTTTCATAGGCACATGTTACGCAGCTCTTTGCCCAAACCCCAACATCCCTCACCCCCGGCCCTAACCCTGACCTAAACCCCAACCTTAACCCCTAGTCTTAACCCTCAAACAGGCCTTTGAAGACTTTGTCCTCACTTTGCTGGTAGAATGAGTATTTTAGTCCTCAGTATCACACACACTGGCGCATCCACACACGCACGCACGCCTGCCAGAGATGATCAGCTCATTGCCTGCTCATCACATGAGGTTCAGCTACTGTATAAATGTGTGAGGCTATTATCCATCTCAGTTCTCCAGGAGCCATGTTATGTGCGCGTCTCTATGGTCACGATAATGTTGGGAGATCATTTTGACTCTGTCGTTGTAAAACTAGTTCTCAGGCTAAAAACCATGCGAGCACCCCTGCTGTGCACCCATGGCTTCACCAGTTGCGTCAGAGGTGAAGGCACGGGTGGATCACAAATGAACTTTTTTACAGCTTATCAAGCACACTCATGCACACCCACCTGCTGCTCTAGAACTGTCACTAACGTGTGTTACAATTCCCACAACTGCAACCCAGCGCGCACAGGAGGCGCGGACATTGTGACACATGGCACGGGACGTACACTTCCTGTTCCCCCGAGGGGCTGTATGTGAAAAATGGATTTTGTGCATTTAATTAACGGCTTCTTACGTCACATTCAAAGTGTCAAAGAGAACACACACACACACACACACGCACACGCAGAGAGTGGTGACAGCTGCTGTGAGCAGCGGTGTTCCCCAGCCGCGGCACAGCGCCGCAAACAAAACAGCAGCTTTATTTACTGCAGGTAAACACAGCTATGGAGCTATTATGATCAAGGGGGCGTGGCATCCAAAGCCTCAAGAACAAAAAAAACAAACAAACAAAAAAAACTTTTAGGGTGGAAAAGTCTCTGCTGTGTGCTCAAATAGATTTTTTTATCATCAGGTAAAACGCAGCGTCGAATTTTCGCCCCGCCGTTACGGAGTCACACACCTCCCGTTCATAGGCTCCCCTTTTGCTCCCTCCCCTGCCTGCCTGCCTGCCTGCCTGCCTCCCCCTTCCTTTCTCCCACACCAGTCACACGGAGGTTAGCGGTGACCCGTCGCTCCCTCATTTTTTTTGTGGCAGTCGCGCTCCGGTGCGCCGCGCAGACTGAGACTAGCGCCTCTTGGGTCGATTCTGATACGGCCCCAGTTTTCTTTTCTTTTCTTTTCTTTTTTTTTTTTTTGTAGAATCAGACTTTTCCTACGGAAATCTTCCGCGGAATCCACCGAAGTGGCTGGTAAGCGATACCCTGTTAAAGGGGTTATTTTTAGTCAGCCACCGCAGTGATGAGTGTCTGAAAGCGGGCGGTCAAGCGCCGCGGTGGTGCCGCGCAGTGGTAAACTGATGTGAAGCAAGAATGAAGTCAAGGCGAGACAAACTGAAGATCCCCTCTCTCACTCTGGAGTAAGTTCTGCCTTTTATTGTTCTTCTGTTGCGGGCGTGTGACAATCCAGTAGAAGAGTGATGGTCATGCAGATGGAAATAGTTTTTAAAAATGTTTTGTGTGGGGAAAATATAAGATAGAAATGTAAATATTTCTTTACTTTGGCTCAGGATTCTGCCAGTAGTAAGGTTCCACGGGAGGCTTGCGTTTTTGTTTTGTTTTTTTGCAGTTTTGGATGGTGCAGAAAGGATGCAGGTTTCTCATCATTTGTTCCAGCCTGTCAATATTTAACTACATTTGTCCTTCCTCATGTAAATAAGTTTTACTGCTTCACAGCTGGATAATCCAAACCTAAACCGAACTTGTAAACATGCGCACTTGATTAAAATATGTGAAATTGTATCCCTCCTGCAGAGTTTTGGTGATTCGCTTCATGCATGTCCCCAAATTCTGCCCTCATGATTCGTGGTGTTTGGTTCAAATCTTGCATCACATGAAACTCCCACTCCACCATACCTCTGTGAATCACATGAACACTCTCTTGCAGCACCAACACAGACAGGTGGCTTTGGGATTTCAGGTATTTTATTTTCAGTATTTGCTAAGCTGTGAATCCCATCTCCATCAAAGGACATGGCTGCAGTCTTATATCCGCCCACTCCTTCTCCAGAGGGAATATAGCCTTTTTTTCTGGGGATGGAGAGAGGGAGGGAGGGAGGGGGAGTACCCACTGCCCATTAGATGATGATCCATAAAGCGTAGGTGCACCCCGCTCACATGCATTCCCTGATCCATCCATCTGCCTCCTCCATGGATCTTCTCGGTAAAGGAAATGCTATTCTTTCGTTTCAGGCGCTTAGCTGCTAATAAACAAAGGGAGGTTTCATGCTGCGGCTGCTGAGTATTTACACTCCGGGCTGCAAAGCAGAGATTAAAAAAAATTATTCACGCGTCACAAATAAACAAACAAACTTGAAATTAGCATTTGTTTGCTGCAATTGATTTGCAGCTGAGACTCCTGCTCTCTCTCTCTCTCTCTCTGCCTCCCTGCAAGACGAACCTGGAGTCAGGAATTTTAACGACACAAATGAGTCCGTATGAGACTCCTTTCTCATTTTACACTCCAGAGAGATGAACAGTGCAACAGTGCAAAATAAGAATTCTTTGTGTACGGCTTTTTCTCCCCCTGCCATCTTCGTGGCATTACTATGACAACGTGTTCATTAGTGCGTTGGTCGCCATGCTGTGTTTAGCTCCAAAAAGCCTCTGCAGAAGCTAAACAATGGCAGCACATACGGCGACATAAATCCTAAGAGAAATATCAATGGAGAGCCTTCACAGTGGGTCAGATCTAAGGCTGAACATGTTTATTATGATGCAGAAATGCAGCCAAGTATTTATGTACAGTGTGAGTTCTTAATTTGTGCATAAGGATCATAAAGATTATAGAATATATTAACTGCAACAGCCCTTTAACAGCAAAAGGTCTTCTACCAGATGTCAAACACTCCCTAGAGCTGTTGATGTTCAGTATTCAACAGTGAAACTTCCTTTCTGGGTTATTGACACCGAGTTGCTAACTTCCTGTTGTGTAACCGACAAATGTGATGCTCCCAGTGGCGCATACTGTCAATCTGTAGAACAAATGATGCTAGCAAGGTTGAGGGAACAACATCACACCACTGACTGTTGGCTGGAGACTTATGACTTTACTGTAACAGACAAGCAACAGCCTGTTGCCCCTGACCAAAGCTCTGCGGACACACACCAGCGCGCTCGGCTCAGATGAAACAATGCACTTACTTGTGGAAATGTGTCTCACCTTACAGCTTGTCCCCCACCTGCCAGAGCCCCACCCTCCTGAGCCCATGCAGCCCCTGCAGCCCCTGCAGCCCCCTGCAAACCCTTCATCCCTGGAGGTAAGACAGCTGAAGCTCTGCCAGAAAATGTATTCATTAAAACTCTTTTATTATTGAATTAGTTCATGGAAAAAAGACACACATGCACACACGAACGCTCACACACACACACAAATGCAACCCAAAATTGTTTGGCATATGATGATGATGATGATGATGATGATGATGATGATGATGATGATGTGATCCTAATTGTTGAAAAAACAAAGATACAATGAAATGTCAACATACTGGGGGGAAAGGTGCACGATTCCAAATGCGCAAAAGCATTTTTTTTCTAACATTTTAAGAATTGAAAGAGCCATCTTTAATAATTCTTCCTATATAAGACTTAAACTATTTTTATTTCAGCTGAGGTTACTTGATAGCCGACGTTTACTTTTATTAAAATAACTTGAAAAGTTCGAAACAGATTTTATCGAAATTTTCAGGAAATGTTGACCATTGGATAAGGAACATGTGATTGAATTTTGGTAATGTTCCATAATACCATCTGGATCTGGCAGGTTGTTCATGAACAACCTGCATTAAAGGAAGACAAGTCAGATCTCTCTCTCCAAGTGCTTTGATTCTCTAACTGGAAACATAGTCCATAATCTGCCACCTCAGTCAGGAATCCTTCCACCGGGGCTAACCCTGAAATAAAATACAAGCAATATACAGTGGCAGACAAACTCACTGAAGGTATTCCAAGTAATTGGAGTCTAAAGTTTTGGATGGGAAATAATATTTGGGGAAATTACCTGCTAGGCAGGTATAGGCTCTCCAAATTCTTTTCTAGTTATTACAGCTTTTCACTTTTGTGAACCTAACCCTAACCATCTGTGTTGAATCTTGTATGGATAATATGACAAAAGCATGACGGCGTAAACCTGTAAACAGTTACAGAATGATACATTGTGCAAGACTGTTACACATTGAATGCCTGGGAATTCAAATATCTTTTTAAGTTATAAAATATACATGAAAATTTGTACAAAAAAAAATAAAAAATCCAAACACTATCTGGTATGTTAAGGTGCTTCTGTTTAACCAGTGAAGACCTATCAGTTATCTCTAAGTCTACAGTGTGTGGGTTGCTTGGCAACGCTGAGGTCCTGGCTGTGGAGGAAGGCAACACTGCAAACAGAGGCGGCTGCATCCAGCATGTTTCTAGATATGTAAGCAGTGCTGTGTTGTCACGCAATCTACTCTCATGACTATGATTTTTTTTTTCATGTTGGAAAATTAGCAAATATTATTAGGATAACAAGAGTCTGTCAGATAACAAAAGATAATTGTGAATCATTTTACATAGTGGCACAGTGTGGCAGATATGTTATATGCTAACAGTGCTTTGCTTGGGAGTTGCGTTTTGTTTTATTTCCCCTTAGGAAAAAAAAAAAGCTCATATTCTTGCATCATTTTCCATGTTTGTGTGCAACTGAATTGCTTCCTTACATCAACCTTTGGTTTTGGCACATGTTTTATATTATGTCACTGAAATACAGATTCATGTATATATTAGTACATACATGTGCAGAGTAACAAATTCCATCCATCATCCCCTTTTGTCACGGGGAGTAACAACTTTATGAGAGAAAATGTCATCAAAGCAGCTTTTTAAATATTTTATGCACCCCGTATGCCACAATTAAATCGAGACATTTTATTTTTTAGCTAATTATTAGAGCATGTTTCAAAATTAGTATTTTAATGCTGTTGATTAAATACAGCAACCCACAACTATAGTTTTATAAGTGATAATAACAGGAAGCTAATAATATAAACATTTAATGGTAAATAAAACTAAGAGACTAAGAAAATTGCAGTTTTTCCATTTTATTTTTAATGCAAGACGAGATGTCAAGCTTTAAATTGCCACCACAAAAGTTAGAATATTGCAATGGAATCTTCCACTGTTTAAAGTTTGATGAGGCTCCTCCCACCGCAAAACTACTCATGGTATAACCCAATATTATCTTATGGTGCTTTCAGGTTCTACGGGAAACTGTCAGATAATATGAGCACATAGCGGCAGACTCACAGTAATTTTCCCAAACAGTCTGTAGTCAACCAGTTATTATACTGAGCAAATATTTATCCTAAAAAGGTAAAAACATAGTATAAACGAAATGCGTTATCATAATTATTGCAACATATCAATATTTTTTACACACCGTAAAAATAACAATTATCAACTCTTTTTCAGTTTTAAAATGCAGATTTTTGAATCAAAGTTTTGGGCACATTAAAGCTGTATGTACAGTTTTCAGTTGTTCTCTTATTAGCATTGCTACGATTTCATACTGTGGCACTTAGACAAAACAAAAAAAACAAAAAAACAACCCAAAACGATAGATTAGCGAGTGTAGAAATAGTGAGGTTGAGGATAACGAGCAGTTTCTAAACGCAGCATGAGGCTGACGCTGGCTCACACGGACAGACAAGCAGCCAGCAACGTCTGTATCTCTCCGCGCTGTCTCACTCCTCTGTCATCGTAGTTCCACCCCAAACAAGCCGTCATGGGGGGTTGTTTGGTCAATAGAACCGTGTTCGGAAGGCTGAGTAGGAGATGTAACTAGAGCGCTCCAGAGGTGCAGGGGCTTGCGGGACACCGACCTGCGTGTGCATACAAAAGGAACCGCCGTGAACGAGACGATGGTGGGGAGAGCAGCTGAAGCAGCAGGGGGAGCGGGTTTCTTATCACCCCCAGCTTCAGTTTTGGAAAATCATCTGCACTCTTTTTATTAACGCGGGTTTTTAGGAAAGAGAATCCTCCAGTATGTCGGACCCGAGTCACTGGTCTGCTGTGCCGAGCCAGAACAAGTCTCATTTTGTTCCAGGAACGTTGTTAAAACGCTCAAAAAGGTATTTTCCCCAAGAGTTTGTGGCTAACACAGAGGTTGGTGGTAGTTAACGACTTATTTTTAACTTTCTTATTTCAAAATGTTATCGCTTATATAGACTCACAAGGCGAATAATTGCTAAATGTTCACCAAATAAGCTAGCTGCTCTCAGAAACCCGTTTGTTGTGTTGCTAATCAATATTATTCCTTGCAGTCATGTAACAATTCATGTGATGGGAGACAAACATTTATGTGTTATATTATCATAGAAAAGTGTAAGATGCAGATGTCAGTGGTCTTTGTTGAAATTACTTTACAGCTTAGTTATAACAGCTCTCTAATCGTCTAAAATTATTGCTGACCGAATTGATTAATCTGTAGATTTAAGACTCAAATATGTAGTAAATATTTTTGCGTTGGTGTAATTGTGAAGTTAGTCAGAGGTAAAACCTGCAGGCGACCACTTTCAGAAAGGAAAATGACACCTTCTGAGGTGGCATGAACTTTTCACTCATTGTTTAGATCACTAGTCCATCAAATGTCAATAACATTAATATATACAGTCAATATAAGTTTGCTTTCAGAGTATGAGTACATTTCATTTAGAATCATATAAAGCTAATATTGACATTTGAAATGGAAAAACATGTCACGTTATGCATTTTTTTTGCCATCTATGGTTTTTAAATTCAAAATAACCATGTGGTTGTTAAGACAAGTATTAATATTTTTATTAAATAAGATGGAACCCTGTAAAAAAGACAAATTAATCAAACTTTTTTGTGATCATCAACTTATTGACTTCTAAATCACCATTTCAGGTAAATATCATGGCTCAAAGCTTGACCTCCTTTTCCAGAATCAGTGGATTATTGAGCACTCCTACACACACACACACACACACACACACACACAGACACACACATATACACAGGACATCTGTGGCTCAAGATGGACCTGCTGCTGTTGTTGGTGCATGCAGTTGCTAAAGCCTTTAGTCTGTTGACAGGAGGTTTTCCTCTCTGTGTTTTGGCTGTCATCTGAGTTCCCTCTGTAGCTGACACGGCCACGCTGGTGTGTCACGCATCTGCCTGCAGATTGGAGTTACATAAACATCTCAAGGCAGAGCCGCTCATAAAGCGGAAATAATCTCATAGGCTGACTTAAATCTCAGTGGGCAGAAGACAAGGTGCTTTTCAGCCAAGTATCATCTTTCCAATTTTTTGCACATATTTGCAAAAATATGCATATTAGAGGTGTTAATGTATCC
This sequence comes from Arothron firmamentum, assembly GCA_016586285.1. Lineage (NCBI taxonomy): Eukaryota > Metazoa > Chordata > Actinopteri > Tetraodontiformes > Tetraodontidae > Arothron > Arothron firmamentum. The sequence goes on from BJFM01000359.1 coordinate 168,843, forward strand.
AAATTGTATATTGGAAAAGACATCTTTTGCATGTTTCCTTGACACAGTATTTAAGAGCATACTTGAATTAATGTTTTCATCATGGAAAAGGTCCTCATGGTCCACATATACAATGTGTATCTATAAACAACAGCAGCATTGTTATGCAATTTATGTTGAATACTACACTCACAACCATAGAGAACACAACCAATCTCCATAGCAACAAGGTCTGTAAGTCACTAGGTTGCAATATTATATAGTTGCTTTGGAAAATATTACAATATTTGTCCCTGGCAAAATATCTGAATTGAAAAAGCAGCTTAAAGGAAACAAAACTGTTGTCGGAATTTCAAAATTCCGACAGATGACAAAGCTGCATTGCCGCTGCTCAGAGCTGCTGCTAAATTCGTGATTTACTGATGTCGTGCAGCCATATTCATGAAGTGTATTTTTCAGTAACTTAGGTACACTGCAATATTGAATTAACCATGACATTTTAATGTTACCGTCAGAAAATCCTTTCGACTTATTTCAACAGAGATACGGGTGGATATGTTACACTGCTGCACTGACACTGACCTCCCAGCTTATATCTGCTTTCAGATCAGCTTACTGACTTAACAGATTTATACTGCAATTTAGATTTTTTAATTGTATTGGAGTTCAAGCTTAGTAATAAAATTCCTTTTGAATATTTAAGCTGCTGTGATTCTCTTTTCTGTCTGTCTGTCTCCCTCTTTCACTGGCATTAAAGCTTAAGTAAAAAATTATAAAAAATAAGGCAGTATTGGGGATTTTCATTGTGTTGTTGTCGCAGTCACTTGACTTTATGTTCTTGTGCTTCAGCTGTCGGAGCAGCAACAGGAAGAGCCTCGGCGTTGGGACGCCTTCACCCACACTGTCCCGGCCGCTCTCGCCCCTCTCTCTCCACACGGGTAAGGTCAATTGTCATGTTAAATCACTTTTAATCAAAAACAAAAAAAATGAGAAAAATCTTTGGGTTTGGCATCAGCTTTACTTAATTCCCTGCAGCCTTTCTGTTATTATCACTGAGACGACAGTATTGTCTTTCCTGTCTAACTTGATTTTCAGACTTACTTTTTAACAGCGGTCCCCAAGCTTTTTTTGCGCCATGGACCGGTTTATTGTCGGACAGTATTGTCAGGGACCGGCTGTTATGTGGCGGATAAATACAACAAAAGAACATGATATGACCATCATGAAAACTGCAGTATTTTCTAAATATAATGATAAACCGTCAGAATCCACGTAAGGACTCAAATGCAGTTGCAAACTCAGCTTTACTGACTGGCAAACAAGAAAGCTGGAAATCGCCTGCAGGCAGACGGTGCTCCAGGCACTCCGTCCCGTGAGCGCGTGTCCGTGCTCGTAATCGGAAACGAGCAGAAAGGCAGCGCCTGGGCAAAGCACGCAGTCTACTGGTCAGGAAAGACAGGCAGGTTTGCCGGGAAGCAGGCGAGGAGACGTAATCCAAGACAGCCAGGGTCGGAAACCAGGCAGGCAGACAGGAGATCACCGCTGGAAAGTGTCTCATATCACAGACCACAACCTGGCACTGTACCAGTCAAAGTCCGGGCCTTATATACAGCGCTGATTGGTAGACGGGCTGCAGGTGCAGCTAATTAGTGGGCGTGATCGCCACAGAGCGAGCCGAACAGGCCATGGTGAGCCTGCGGGTACAGCTGATTGGTGGGTGTGGCGCAGGCAGGGCGGTGATCCTGACAATAAACGTTAGACGGATGTGACGAAGAGAATCCGGTAATTTTTCAAAATTAAACATCCGTTTATTTTCAGATGATAAATAAAACACAGTAATGTAAATTATTTATTGTTTATGTGCAGCCCGGTACCAAATGACCCACGGACCGGTACTGGTCCGCAGTCCGGGGTGTGGTGACTCCTTTAAAATTTGAACCGCTTTTTATTTTTTAACCTCTGAGATTTGGAAAAGGAGGTCTTTAATGACAGTTTGACACACATTTTGGGGTTCAGTGTGTTGCCTTTTGGACATTCTGACACAGCAGTAACAATGACCACACTGCCACCTGAGTCGCCTCACTCCGTCAGCATGAGATCTCGGCCCCGGGGCAAACTGGATTGTCTTTTGAATTAAGATTACCTCTGAGTCAATGGTCAATTGTTGTGAATAGAAACACTGAGAAGTTTAATCATTTGGATTGGTACCTTGATTAGTTTCATTGTACTTTTTTTTCCACTTGAAAGTGCAGCTGCATGGTCTCTGTTCCTCATGCTGATTGTTATCTGTAGTAACAGGCCTGTTTTCCAGCAGCAAACAGTCCTTTGGACAGCCCTCGAAATGTATCCACCAACGCCTGCCTCAACTTTCCATTTGCCCGCAGGTATGCTCTCAAATGCTTCTTCTTTTGCTGTAATATTTTCACTCTGTCACATCTGAATGACCTCTTGTCATGACAGCAGCACTCCGTTTAAACAGTCCATGAAATTATAGAACTTCCAAGGCATACCTTTTATCTTCCGTCTGCTGAAGCTTATAGCGATCAAAGCGGATGTAAATGGAGAATAATAGTTTTGAAACAAGACAGATGGAAGGAATCTGGCTTTTTGTGATTCCATCTTCGTGATCAGGCTGTCAGGGCTTCCTGTGAGATCCTGCCTGTGCGCTAAAACAGAAGCAGACGGCGCCGACGCTGTGCAGAAACAGCAGCTGAGCGGGGTTGACTCAGCCTGGAGCTTTCTCACCTCCACCTGAGTTCTTCAGAGCTCCATCCCCTGTGTGGAATCAGTGTGGTTAGATCCAGCGCACCCATGAAGACCTTCACTATGTCCCTCAACCCAGTTCCCATGGCAACAGGCAGTTTGCTGCCTTCATCAGACACAAAAGAAAAGAACTTTAAAAAACTACAAGAAAAGTTCTGGGGTTTTGTTTAAAGTGCACGTAACATTGACATCACTTTAATGTCAGAAACAATAGTATACACCACTCAAATACTTGTTTTTATTTTAACAGTGTTGAATGAATATTCAACATTTGATATGGTATATTACACTCCATATGAAGCGTACATGTTCGTGGTACAAGAGTCAGTCCTCAGCTGTACTATTTGCTGGCGAATGTGACTGTTTTGTGGCGTGTTTCTTCATCTTTCAAACTGTTTACAAGGAAGTAAACGTCTGACGTGACGCAGGCGGTTGTGATTACAGAGACAACGGAGTTTGCGTCAAGAGGTGCAAATGCAACATTGTGGTTTCTTGAATTGACTGAGTCATGTCCCAGCGTGGTCATCACCAAGTTTATCTCTCAACACCAAATTCAAAAATGTTTTCTGCAGCCTTTTCTCTAGTAATAAGTTTAAGTTGCAACAAAATCTGAAGACTTTACATCAGCGGGTCAGTAACTATGACTGTGGAAAACAATTTTAATGCAACCAAGCCTGCTACCTTCAGGATGGATGTAAGCTCTCAGAACTTTTCACATTGTGTTGTTTTACCCACGGCTCCTGTTATGCTGCTGTCGCTCAGGTGTTTTTATGTAAGCGGCCTGCCCTGTGATCTTGTTAGCAGATCGACTGAACAGCTTTGGCAAGGCTGCTCTTCCAACACAGGGCTGTCCCACACTGAGCGTGTCAGTCTGGGTGACTTGCTGACAGCATTGTCAGTATCTCACCTCGCTGTGTGAGATGTAGCAGCGCTGAGACGGGGCCTTTCTCTAAATGTCGTTTTTTCAGTCTACCACAGAAAACGCCTTTATTTGGAGCTTTACTGTTAACAAACTCAAACACGCCAGCATTAGTAAGCCAACACAGTTTGTGTTATATAAACTACAGCTTCATCTTAGTTTAATTTGGTGGAAACTGTGCATCGGGACAAATGGAAAGTGGCGAATGTCACAAGCGGTTTCCTCAGCTGAGTGCCGGGGGTGGTGGTCACAGGATCCCTTGTGCAAGATACTCAAATCAACTTTTGCTTCTTTCTTTTTCTCCTTTGCTGCCATGAAATCAGTCACCTGGCTCGTGCTGACAGGTAGTCTGTATTCATATATGTCTTGATTAGCATGTCCCGAAAAGCCACATTGAATCCCAGGAGGACATTTTTCTATGTGATTTGAGTTAAAATCTAAGCAGACATGCATGCTCTCATTATGCTGTAGTTAGTTATGTAAGTAGTTTCACAAAATTCCAACTAATGCCAGTGGCCTTACGTAACACGCGTGTACGTTTTCAGAGCCGAGGGCCGGAGATGGTCACTGGCATCGCTGCCCTCTTCTGGCTACGGAACTAACCCGCCGAGCTCCACCGTCTCTGTGAGTATCTCATGACGAAATGGCACCACCCTCGATGAGAACTGTATGGCAGCTTGACAGTTCTAACACTTAAGTCATCTTAAATAGCACCTTCATGCTTATAAGTGCAAATACCAGGACTGGAATGACAAACTGTTAAATTGTTTTCTTCCTTCGTCAGCTTGACTTAGTCACTCTCCTCATTGGTGAAACTCCAGCGAGGAGACCAGGGACACACCAACACATGTCAGACAGCTCATATAAAACACACGCCAGCTGCTCTGTCAGCTCAGAGCTTCCAAAACCATTTTGACCTTAGAAATGGGTATTATTCCTTTTACCCCTTATTTCTCCAAAGTAAATGAATTAAAAGAATATTTTTGTGTTCCATTTTGGTGCTACCTCCATCTTGAGTGGTTGTGCTTAAAAAAAACAACCTTTGATGATGTTTACATACCCAATTTCTAAGTTGTTCTTTTATTGATTTATTCATTAAGAAACTTTAGTTCAAAACCTTCTAAATTTGTAGTAATGTATTGAAACTGAATTCAAATGAAGAGTTTGCAGAGTGGACGGCTGCTGCAGTCCTCTGCAGTAATGAGGTTATTGGTTAGACCCAGACACAACCCTGGAGGTCAGAGGGAACAATAGGCTTCTTTAATGGCCTATTTATACTGAGGCCTTCACAGATGCTGAGCATCTGCTCTTCCTCTGTTTTGGGCTATAAAACACACTCCGGCTGCCCTTCGCTTTGAACTGATGTTAGAGGAAACCTCAGTCAAGATAAAACCTAAATCTAATGAGAAATCAAGATGTGTTTTCAGGGCCTTTGTAATTGAAACCAATATGCATTTTATTTGTTTAACTTTATCTCTTTTATCTAATAAATACATTGTTACGCTCTCATTGTCCCCTCAGAAAGATGTCTTTTCTGAGCTGATCTTTTTTTTGTGTCTCCAGTCCTCTTCATCCTCCCAGGAGCGCCTTCATCAGCTTCCCTACCAACCGACACAAGATGAGCTGCACTTCCTGTTTAAACACTTCCGCAGTACAGACAGCATGACTGATGAGGATGGACGTCCCCCAGCAGTCATAAGACCAAGATCGAGGAGCCTCAGGTGCTTCATCCTCATGCTACCTTGCAACTCTCATCAGCAAATACGTCATTTCCTTCTGCAATAGACTGGAATAGTTATGTAAATGTGGCAAACAGTCTGGATCAAAATATGTTATTTCTTTAATTGTTTTGCCAGACACATTCCAATGAAGAGTTTTACATCTACAGAGGCTCAAATTAATAAGAGGTTCTTCTTGACTGTGTTGTTTTCACCAACTTTTGTCTGTTGGCTTTACTTTGTGCCTGTTGTGAGATGTATGAGTGCTCTGTGTTCTGGCACCATGGCGTGCTGTGCGTGGGCATTTTTGCTAACAGCGCCACAGGGATCGAGCTGTTGAACTGCAGTCAACAGCGGAGGTGGTTTAGGGGGGTGTGGGGCCTGGTGCAGTGATCCACAGTGAGCTGCTGCAGTGTGTGTGTGTGTGTGTGTGTGTTTAAGTTAGGCCAGTTTATCTTGACCCGTGTGACTCTAAGGTCCTTGCAGAAACTCACAAACAGGCCACACCTTGACCATGTCACCGGAAATGGGAGCAGAATGCAAGTCTGTTTTAGTTTTAGTGCTGAGTTGCTCATTCTGTTTGACGTGGCCTGAAAACTTGACAAGAGCCAACACAGCAGGTTGGTGATGGGTGTGTTTAGATGCCGTGTTAGTTTGTAGGAGCCCTAACAAGTCACATGATGACAGGTTGCATCACCATCACAGCTGTATGGTTCTTCCTCTACAGCATGGCCCAGTACATCTGCAGGGTCTCTGTCAGTAAGGGGTAATTTCAGGGTAGTTGTGAGCTGCTGAAGGCCTCTGTTCATGCTCATGCCGCCATACAGGAAACAATCTTCTCATACCCCTCTATGCAGCTAATTGTTTAAATGTCTGAAGTTTGTCATGTTGAATCTAGGGTCGTGCATCCCTGCACAGTGCACATTTCATTGCCTTTTGCCCTTTTTTTTAAATACACACTTTCTCCATATACATCATGTTGATCGAATAACTCAAACTGATCACCTTTGTCTTTGCTCTCTGCAGCCCTGGGCGATCAAGCGTCTCCTTTGACAATGAGATTGTGATGATGAACCATGTTTACAAAGAACGCTTTCCTAAGGTTTGTTCTTTGAAACACTAATAGGGCATAATTTTGACTTTTCCAGTTTGTAATATTCCAATTTATCTTTGATTGATAATATTGTTGACAGTCACATGGAGGGCCAAGAGAAGTTTAAAAAAAAAAAAAAATTCTGAATTACGGTAAGTCATGGTGGCTTGTAACGCATTGCTTGTGTGATCCCAGGCTACAGCCCAGATGGAGGAGCGCTTGTTAGAGATTATCACCCACATCTCCCCGGAAAGCTCCCTCCCATTAGCTGATGGCGTGCTGGGTTTCATCCAGCACCAGCTAGTCGAGCTGGTTAGAGACTGTTTGGACAAGTCCCAGAAAGGCCTGGTTACATCCATGTACTTTGCTGAGCTGCAGGAGAAGCTAGAGAAGCTGCTTCATGAGGTGAGAAAGCACAATAGTCAGCACTATATAGACCACTGTGTGAACTATTGAACTCATCAGAGCACTTGGACATTATGAAAGCAAATTGATCCAACTGGGTTGAGTGTACAGTCAGGCATGATACCAAATGACACTTTCTTAGCCAAAGGCGCACGCTATAGATCTGGTAGCGGAAATTGTTGTTGTAGATGTAGGACGGACATTTCTGTCACAGGTCTTATCTGTGTTGTGATAAAATGTCAGTTTCTATAGCAACACATTCTCCTGCTGTCAGACAGGAGACTGTGCCAACTTGCTGTACCTCCAGCTGAACTGATAAGTCTGTTCCCATTCAGTGGAACAAAAAGACTTTAGCCAATATTACTTTGTTAAGAAATGTTCTGGGGATGAAAAAGCATTCACTCTTAACAAGGGTCCCTTTTATCAATATTCAGATGCTATGCGAAGATAAATTTTGCAATTTTCTTTGCAAATCTTTGACGTTATGAAGGGATTTTCTAACTTTGTCTCTAAGAAGAGTTGGAACAATTCAGGAAGATCAGCTTAGTTGTATAAACACTGGGGATGACTCACAGCAACTCCGGTGATGATTTCAATGGTTCTTTTTCATTTAAGGTCTAAATCTCATCTTTGATGAAGTGATGATCCTGATTGCAACTAAAGCTACCCCCATTCTGCTTTATGATTGTTGTTCTGGTAAATTTTTGCTTCACGTAGGGGAAAGCATAAACAAGAGGTCATGAAAGTTAGAAATTACCATCCTTACCTTTGATCTCGCCCAAATTACCCAAGTTTATTATCTTTTTGCAAAAATTCAATGTTGGAAGAACAAACTGGTGCATCATAACAATTAAATATTAATTTATGAACGTTGTAAACAGTGACAGTCTTTTTGGCATTTATCAAGACTGTGCAGGAGAGAACCAATGTTGCCAGCCTCTACCGTTTTGTTTCCAGGCCTACGAGCGTTCTGAAAGTGAAGAGGTGGCCATCATCATTGATTTAGTGAGGAAGATCCTCATCATAATCTCCCGCCCTGCTCGCCTCCTGGAGTGTCTGGTAAGGCCAGCAGAAGAGAAAATAGTTCCGACTGAGCATTAAATTGCTTTTGATTGAATCGTAGGACATGTTTTTTTGCTGGTTCAACATTCCTGCAAAAATCCTCAATGTTTTGTAACCTTTAATGAGATCCACTACTGAAATTAATGATTATGTCTGTATACCCTGATACCTGCTGTTCACAGGAGTTTGACCCTGAAGAGTTTTATCACTTGCTCGAAGCTGCAGAGGGCGTAGCGAAAGTTGGTCAAGGGATCAAGACAGACATCCCGCGCTATATCATCAGTCAGCTGGGTCTCACACGGGACCCATTAGAAGGTAAAGCTTTGTTTGTAAGTCTTAATTTCAGCTAACAGAACTGCACATATTGGTGTTGTAGCAGTGCAAAATCCAAGAAGAAATCATTGTAAACAATAATGCAAAAAGTAACTGCAGTTCTGAATACATTAACTCAGGTTAGGCTTTTTCAAAAATGTTTTACTGGCACCTAAATTTAAATGATTTGTTTGCTTGACGTTCTCTCCCCCTCCCTCACCTTTCTAGATATGGTACAGTTTGAACAGTATGACACCAACCCCATTGTTACCGTGGAAACAGATGCTAATACAGAGGTAAACCTTACATCCTATGGTCAAAAATTACCTTTATTATATATAATAATAGCAATAACATTAATAATAATAATGATAATAATAATAATAGTGATAGTGATAAAAGAATATATATTTCCAAAAATGTGTCAAGATTCTGTCAAGAACGGTATTTTATTTGTTTTTTATTTAATAGACTTTGGCATAGACCTTTAGTACAAATCAATGCTTTTGTGTTCTTCTCTATAGAATAAATCCCCACAGATGCTGACACCAACTCGGAGGAAACCTCTCGAAAGTGACTTTGAAACAATCAAACTTATCAGTAATGGAGCTTATGGGTGAGATTCCTATTTCCAAGGTTTTCCTAAAATTTCATTAAAAGCTACTGTAACATGAAACATACGTGATCTACCAACAACAGCTCGTGTCACAAAGATTCATTGTTCTGTTGAAACCTCCTTACTGTTTGGTGTGAACATAACAGACCTCACCAAAGCCCGTGTGGGTGTTTACAGGGCTGTGTATCTGGTCCGCCATAAGGAGACCCGCCAACGATTCGCCATGAAAAAGATAAACCGTCAGAACCTGGTGCTGAGGAACCAGATCCAGCAGGCTTTTGTAGAACGGGACATCCTCACCTTTGCGGAGAACCCATTTGTTGTCTCCATGTTTTGCTCATTTGAAACCCGGCGCCACCTCTGCATGGTCATGGAGTATGTGGAAGGTACATTAAAAAAGAGTCCAGGGGATCCTTTAATGCTGCCTCTTGTGATTTTCATTTTTTAATTGAACTCTTTCATACATTTGGATGCTGATTCTCATGGTTGCCTGTGTTTTATTAAGGTGGTGACTGTGCCAACCTGCTTAAGAACATGGGCCCACTGCCTGTAGAAATGAGTAGGATGTACTTTGCTGAAACAGTCCTGGCCTTGGAGTACCTTCACAACTACGGTATTGTGCATCGGGATCTCAAACCTGACAAGTGAGGACACAAATCTGCTGTCACAAGCTTTTTGGTGCTGTCAGTGTCTGTTTACTGAATATTTACGGTGATGTTCTGTCTGACAGTTTGCTGATTACATCCATGGGCCACATCAAGCTGACAGACTTCGGGCTCTCTAAGATTGGTCTGATGAACATGACCACCAATCTGTATGAGGGTCACATGGAGAAAGACACACGGGAGTTTGTTGACAAACAGGTGAGATGTCCTGACTCTAGCACAGATGAACTTTGTGCACTGCACTGCTGGTGGCTTCTGGCCCGCTGACCCATGCTGGTGCTTGTGCAGGTTTGTGGTACTCCAGAATACATCGCCCCCGAGGTGATCCTTCGGCAGGGCTATGGGAAGCCAGTGGACTGGTGGGCGATGGGGGTCATCCTCTACGAGTTCCTCGTTGGCTGTGTTCCCTTTTTCGGAGACACTCCCGAAGAGCTTTTTGGACAAGTTGTCAGTGGTGAGCTGCTGAAATGATCGAAAGAATCAGAGCAGTTTCTAATATTATACATTTTAAAATGTAATATTATACAAAACTGAATTACTAAGTTCTTTATCATTTATTGCTTTTATGTAATGTTTGCCAAAGTTGAGTTTTTCTGGTTCCTGTCAGATGAAATCATTTGGCCAGAGGGGGACGATGCTTTACCTGCTGATGCTCAGGACCTGATCACCCGTTTACTCAAACAAAATCCTTTAGACCGACTAGGAACTGGTACTGCTCACTTACACGCAGACACGACAGACAGATTCATTTTATTGTGTTTCCCAACTTTAAAATATTGAAGGTTTTTCTCAGCATGAGGAGTCAATGTTATAGAATGATTCAGTAGTGGAATCATAGAGGTCGAATTAAAATTCAATTAAACATACATGTGAATCACAGTGTTAAGAGAAACTAGGAAATATTCTTTATCCTGATTGGTTTTGAAAACTGTTGCAGGTGGAGCTTCAGAGGTCAAACATCATCCCTTCTTCCAAGGTTTTGACTGGACTGGACTCCTGAGACAGAAAGCTGAATTCATCCCTCAGCTGGAGGCTGAGGATGACACCAGCTACTTTGACAGTATGTCAGGGTTCTTTTAACGAAGTGTCTCTCTCTCTGACTCTCTCTCTCTTTCTCTCTCTCTCTCTTTCTCTCTCTCTCTGACTCTCTCTCTTTCTTTCTCTCTCTCTCTCTCTCTCTCTCTTTCTACTGTGTATTCTGTTTAACAAGTTGATTATATATTTTCAGCTCGTTCGGAGCGATACCATCATTTAGCTTCCGACGAGGATGAGGAAACAAATGATGAAGAGTCTTCCCTGGAAATCAGACAGTTTGCGTCATGGTCTCATAGATTTAGCAAGGTAAAAATCTAGTTCTGGACATGCCATGACCATGAGTTCAAACTAAATAAATGTACTCCCTTTGTGATACTGTATGTACCCATCAGACACTTTTCTGAGGACAGTTTATAACATAGTAATCAGTACTCATCCCGAAATACATAAAGCTAACAATTGTCTGCCAACCCCCCCTTCAGAGAAGACAAAGGGCAATTACATAAACATGGGGGAAAAGCAGGACAGGATAGCACAGTGTCAGAAGGAACTGCCGTTTGCTTTGAACTGTTTTTCCCCCGGGGAGATCATTAAATCTGTAACTACAATTAGCTTCTATTCAGAATCATCTTAATCAGTAAGTACAGCTGTACCCAAAGTCTAATTGATACTGTGTAAACATCACATGTTTTCAGTGAAAAAAGACTCCGAGCTGCTTTTGATGCTCGTAGAAATCCTGTTTTGATCCAAATTGCTTCCGTAATAGGAAAATTGGTCTTTTTTTCCACAAGTAATGCGAGATTTTCTTCTGCAACACAGTCTGTACTTTGTATTTCACATTAATACCCCTGTTTAAACATACAGGTTTACAGCAGCACAGAACATCTGGCGACACCATCCAACTTGAGCTTCTCATCTGACCGTAGCCACAGTGAGGACAAAGAGGACCGTGGAGACACGGGAGGACTGACTCCCTCCCCAGCCCCAGCAGATGGCAGCTTTGAACAGAGACATACAGGCCGGATGGCCAGGTAGAGAAGTACAGAATAATTACAAGAAAGTCATCAAAATGTGTTCATTCAATTAATTTTGATTTCCATGCTCCGCTTGTTCCTGGACTGTTTATAGCCTTCGACCTCGGGCCTCCTCCAGCTCGTCCCAGTCTGAGAGGAGCACCAGTCCTCTGGTGATGACCAGCACCCACAGCCTGGAGACGATGCCCCGCTTCGCCCTGTCCACGGATGATGAAGGTGCATTCAGACATTTTCCTGTTTTACGTATATTTCAATGTGATTGATTATGCATGCATGTTTTAACCTTATAATATCTGTAGCTGAGGTGGTTGTGTCGAACCTTCGGAGGATCAGGATTCGTAGCAACAGCACGGGGGCTAAACACTCATCTCCCAAGGAGCCGACTGGACCTCGACGCTTCGGCAACCAGTTGGAGACGCCAGACAAACAGAGGCTTCCCTGTGGAGGGAAGGTTCCCAAATCAGCATCTGTTTCAGCCCTGTCTCTAATCATCACCACAGGTTGTTATATTTGCAGTAATGGAACCAAAACTAAAGCAATGAAAGAGGAAAATCTGATAATGTCTAAACTTTTTGTATTCCATGTTTCAGATGAGAGTCCCAGCGCCCTCCAGCCCAGTCCCATCTCCCCCCGCTCCCTCTCTTCTAACCCTTCATCACGTGACTCCTCCCCCAACCGCGAACTGTCGTTCTCTGGCAGCCTGAAGCCTCCTATTGTCATCCAAATCTCAGGGAAGAAGTTTGGCTTTACCTTGCAGGCGATCAGGGTCTACATGGGTGACAGTGATGTCTACACAGTGCATCATATGGTCGCGGTGAGTGTCACGTGATAACTTCAGCTGAAAAGGATTACATGTCCCAACCTGGTTTTTTAGGCCTGTTTAAATAAACTTTGTACAAATTGGTTTATTTCTTCAAACTAATGTGAGGTTTAAAGGTTGTGCAATGTAAATTAAACAAACTCTCTGCTCTTTTACCAGAGTGTGGAGGAGAGCAGCCCGGCTCATGAAGCAGGCCTCCACACCGGAGACCTCATTACCCACATCAATGGAGAGTCTGTCCAAGGGCTGGTTCACCCTGAGATGATGGAGCTGCTATTAAAGGTACAGTCAAACTGTCAGGTCCCTCTGTCAGTGCATCTTTCTCAGCTTCATAGTAGCTTTTGATTTTCCTTGCTGAAACGTGCAGAGTGGCAGCAGAGTAGCTCTTCAGACCATAGCGCTGGAGAACACATCAATCAAAGTGGGTCCTGCTAGAAAGATCAAAAACAAAGGCAAGATGGCCCGACGCAGCAAGAAAAGCAGGAAGAGAGATAATTATGACAGGTAAGAGCATCCAGGATTTGGTTTTCTGCCAGTACCCCCAGCTCTCACTCCCTCTTGTTTAAGATAGTGTCGATCCAAAACACAATTTTTTTTTTTTTTTATGGTGGTCACTTGTCTTTATTTAAAATTATATTTTGATAACCTGTGATAAAATAGAAGCAATTTTTTTGTATTCTTCAAAACCACCCAGAATAAACAAACTTTCACATAATTTTTCATTTCTCCACAGGCGACGGGGTATTTTAAAGAAGCTGTCGAAGGGGAGCACAGTAATGCACAGCAGTCGCAGTTTCTCCTCAGGTCTTCACCACTCTGTTTCCTCCAGTGAGAGTCTGCCAGGCTCTCCGACACACAGCCTCTCCCCCGGGCCCTCCACACCCTGCCGGAGCCCTGCACCTGACCATCAGACTTTAGGTTGGGCCCTGATGTTGTGCTTTAACAGTTTTGACAGAAATCTTTTTACACGCAGTAATGTGCAATGTGTTCCTCTTCTTTCCAGACAATAGCTCCCCTCAGAATACCTCCCCGTGTTCCAGTTCTTCCAGTTCTCCTGCTGCACACATCCGGCCGAGTTCTCTCCACGGCCTGAGCTCAAAACTCAGCACGCAGCGCTTCGCCAAGGTGAACCGTCGGAAGTCAACCAGCAACATCCCTCCCTCACCCCTAGCGTGCAACTCCTCCTCGTCCTCTGCACAGCCTCTTTCTCCCCAGCGCTCTCCCTCTCCACTCTCAGGCTTTGCCAAAACCCTTCACACCTACCACGGCAAAACCCTGTCCCCTCCCACCATTGTCAGGCACGTTGTCCGGCCTCGCAGCGCGGAGCCTCCTCGATCTCCGCTGTTGAAGAGAGTACAGTCGGCTGAGAAATTGTCTGGCGTGTATCATGCGGATAAGAAGTCTTACGCCCCCCGCAGGCACACACTGGAAGTGCCGTTTTACGGTGAAGGGGACCTGCTGGGTGACTCAGAGGCCGGAGGCTCTGATCACAGCAGGGTGGGGGGATACATCAGCTGCCAGAGGTTGAGGGACTCAGGGATCGACCGATCGGAACAGCTCGTTGTGATGCGAAAGCTCAACCTGTCTGAGCGGAGAGACTCGTTTAAGAAGCAAGAGGCAGTGCAGGAGGTCAGCTTTGACGAGCCGGATGAGAAAACCAGCACCACAGTTCCAGTGGCGAGCACAAGTCCACAAGTTCAAACACAACATCAGCAGCACAGGATGGCCTGGGTGCAACAAACCAGCGAGGATGTGGAGCCAGAAGCACCCATGGTGAGGAGGTTTACGCTGGTGCCCCAGATAGCTGTGCAGGGCTCCACAGAGAGTGAGCAGGATGAATGGGAGCCATGTTCTGATGGCGAGGAAACAGATGAGAAAACTGAACAGGAAGCGGGCGTCTCTTTTTCTGAGCCACAGCAGGCTGTACGTTCTGTGGCCGACTGCAGTCATGCAGCAGGAGCCAACTCTGCAGCCCCTCAGGTTGGATCCTCAACACCCCACAAGGACACCTGAGAAAGCGATCAATGTGGCACATCTGCTCATATCTCATCTGTCAAAGTTTTAAACTCCTGTTTAAATCTGTCTGAGTTAGGAGGTGGCAGACGATTTTACTTGAATTTTGTAATTCTAAATATTTACCACAAGTCATTGCATAGTCAAGTATTATTCACATTGTAAACAATGGAGTAGTTGAGGTGGAAGGAAATTTTTAAATAGCCAAGACTCAACACTTTTCTACCCACAGGATGTCGTGTCTTTTGACAGTTCTTTTTTTAAATAAATGTCTATTTTTTAAGAAGATAATCGTAGTTTAATAATGCTTTGGCATCAGGAAGGACCAAATGCAATGAGAAGTCATTTTTAGAAGTTCAGATTCTTTTTTTTCTGCTCATGAAGATTTAATTTTAATTTGTAAACATTGCTGCTTCCAAGAGTGTAATATTGTTATCATGATGAAGTCCATAAACATCTGATTTATCTTCTGTTTCAGCAGCAGTTTAGCGTCTATTATAAGTTGTATAATATTCTTTTTTCTGCTAAAAACACTACAACCTACAAGATAAGCTATTAAACATTAATTAGCAGCCAGAAAATTATGTGCTCCAAGTTGCCATTGACTTTTTATCATAGTGAACTATTTTTTGGCAGGTCAAAAGAAAACCATATCATCGGGGTCTGACACGTTAAACATGTACATCTTCAGAGCTTTTGTGTATAATGTTTGTATTTATTTTTTTCGGGGTCTTTCCTGAACCATGTCAGGACCTTTTCTACCTGGAACTGTGCTGGATCCTTGTGTGTTTTTGAAGTCTTTTCTGAAATGGTAGCTGAACTTCCCCCCACGAGCAGGTTGGAGGAACCACACATGATAGATACGTTCCTTTACTGTGTAGTGATGTTTACATTAAGGGGACAAGTGCACTAAATGCATTTTGACATAAATTTTCTAAGTGAATGTTGGAGATAAACAGACTAGAAGACGGAATCGTTCAATCCCAGGACTCCTTTGATCAAATGTATTTTGTCTTTGTATTGTACAAATATTGATGTATATTTTAATTAAAAAAGGATGTTTGAATCCAAGTGTGGCAAAGGATATGATATGCACAAATATGAATTTTGAGGGATTTGCGGAATTTGTCCCTTAACCTGGCTTCCATCTTTACAGTCTTTGGTCTTATTTGTCACTGGCTCTTTTGTACTGAGACTTGTTTGTAGAACTCTGAATTTAATGTGACTGGAGTAATTTCTGCTTTATAAATATCCTTAAATGTCAGCCTTTACAGGATACAGTTGTAATGTCAGCAGACGGAATTGTTTACATTGAACAAATGTGCTACATACTTTACGGACATTTTCTATCAAGTAGTTGTTGATAATGAAACTTCTCTTTGATACGTAAAGGAAAACTGCACCTCTAAATGTCACAAGTTTTACTCTCTTTGAAACTGCTCACAAAGAAGATTTTGGTGTTAAACTCTTCAAAAACAATGTGACAGGTCGTGGTACATGTGCACATGTTCTGTCGTGGACTCCTGTTCTGTGCATGCTGCATGACAAGTCATCTGTAATACTTCCTTGCATGGTATACTGGGGTGGTTTCCTCTGTACTGTGTTTTTCTTATACTACAAATAAAATCTGTATTTTTGGTTGCCTCATTCTGACTCAAGTGATCCTTATGATTACATTTTATATACATATACTGTATACTGTATCATCAATTTCTGTTTTAAGGGGGTTCAATCGCACCCCCAAGTGGCCAAGGGAAGATGCACGTGTTAAAGATGTAGCGTAGTATTATCGATTTTTCATGAAGTAAAAAATTGTTAATAATTGTAATTGTTATTAATTGCTAATGTACTTGTCAATGCACTCACTGTGCAAGTGGTAACAACAGTAACTATTAATTTTTAAAAATGAGTTTTTAGGAGCTTATGTCTATTCCAGGCCGCCAGGTGTCAGTAAGGCACTTGGAAATTTCATAGAGAACGGGATAGAATAGGAATTTCATAGAAGAAGTCTCGTGTCCTTCACAACAGCTAACATGGCGACTGCGACTAAAATCATTCAGAGGCTGCGGAATTTATTATCAGGGGTAAGGAATGCGAAGTTATAAGTCTTAATACTGAGTTGATTAACCCTTGGGGCCTTTACATAACAAATATGATGATTTCACGGGGAGAAATAAAGAAATCTAAGCAGACGAGCTAGTCTAGATGGTTGTGTGCTAACATGCTACATGTCAACACATCAGTTTAAGATGAGGTTATTAGTGTACAAATATTTTACTTTCAGCACGACCTACAAGCAAAACTGCAGTTGAGATATGAGGAGATTGCAAAACGGTAAGACTCTTTTCATCTCTGTTAACATCATGATCAGGTGTAGAATGCACCCCTACCTGAAATGCACCCGCATCTCCTTACCTGGATAAATGTGTTGGTTTGCGTTTGTCATTACACTACATCCCTGTCACGAATTACAGTTACTTTGTGTTGAGAAGAACATCGGTTAGGTGGCTGCATTTCACTTCAGGGCTGCATTCTACGGCACAACACCAATTTAAATATTGTTCCAGTTGTGTGTTTTTAAAAGTGACAGTAATGTTTATATCTTATGTTAATACTTTGACAAAAAATAATGAATACTATTACATTTGTGACACAACTGAACAAGGTCATGGTAAATATTAGCTAAAACATATTATTATACTACTCATACCCATACCCATTCATAAATTACAAGTGTAGCCCTTTCTGTGGGAATGCGTCTCTGTGTGTCTTGTTAAATGAGAGCAGGATGTGCTTTTTCTCAGACATTTTGAAACAACCATAAACTATTTATTTGTTTGTTTATTTTCGGTAGGACACAGCCACCACCCAAACTGCCTGGAGGCCCGAGCCACAAGTATGCCAGCAATTATTATTACACACGAGATGGACGTCGGGAGTCAGTACCTGCAACAGTCATCATGTCTTCACAGAAGGCTCTTACTGCTGGCAGGTTAGTGATGGAGCCCTTTCACCAGATTATAGTGATGTTTTATATACTTCAGTGTTCTGTTTGCAGTGATACCAGAATGATGAAAGAAAATAGCATTCAGTTCAGTGTCAAAGTCTCAGAACATGAGTTTACTTGAGGAATTTGTGTTGTGCTCAGTTCTCCTTTCTTTATTGTGTGAACTGTTTTTTTTTTTGTTTGTTTGGGTTTTTTTTAATAAAGGCAGGATACATTCCAGGATACAGTGTGCAGAGGAAGTTCCTGTTCCCTGCAGATTGCCACAAATTCTATTAAAATAATCTTGACTGCACACACCCTCTACACAAAGACAGAGTAAAATTGCCTGGGGATTAGGTTCAGTTGCCACGGCAACTGTCCTTCCCTTTTAAAGTGTCTGGTGGTAAAGTTGGGTCAAGATGGGTTTATTTTGAGGACAGAAGTTTAAAATCTTGCTTTAAGTCACTTTTTCTGATCTCTTTCAGTGAAGTTGCCGAGGCTCCGAAGCCTCCAGTGGCTCCAGGTCCTACCTATAAGGAACCATCACTGTCCACAGACCAGCCGTATCTCTAAAGAGTGGGAGAAATTCATTTAACATCAACAACTTTTATCCTCCACTCAGAGCTGCTATGGAGGCCGGACCGATCTGTGTCATTTCATCTGTGTACAATAAAAACGTGTGAATAAAGTGTATTCTATTTAATAGTTTCTCCAGTTAGTTATTTCTCTTTGGGTTTGGGTTAGTTAGTGTTGTCTGCTGTTAGACCTGTAATCATTGATATAAAGACAATAATAGCCCAGATGTGATTAATTTGCAAATTCTCAGCTGTGATTTAAATATTTTCTATATCTCCAATCCAGCCTTGGACCACTTATTGGTATCTGAGGGGGGGGGGGGGGGGGGGGGGGGGGGGNNATTGTTAAATATTAAATACATCCGTAAAATTGAAGAGTAAAATTGGAGTAACGACAAACCTGAAGCATGCTTAGTCGCTGTAGTAAATAATTGACGCCGGGAGGGGGCGTAATCACCCGATTAGAATGACCAGATTAAACAACTTCTACTCATTGTAGTTTAAAAAACGTACTAGCATGGACTTGTTTTCATCTGTTATTAAGAACATAGCTTGAAAACAACAATTACAACATGTCAATCGTTTAAAAAACTGGAGGTGACAGCCAGTTAAAATAACCAAATTATGTCTGTAAAATATTCTCCAGTAAAAACGATGAAACAATTAGATGTAACAGATAATATTTAGTGTTGAAGAGTAAGTAAGATAAATCTATTTTATTTATTTAGTTTATTTATTTATTTATTTGTAAGTATCCTATTTAACCAACGAACTTGATGCGCCTCTTGCGTCATATTTCTGCGTCACATGCCTTGCAAAAGTGGAGGACACGGAGCATGGGACACCTTGGACTCATATTTTTATTTATCTCTTCCCAAACCTGCCTTTGTGTGCGCGGTAAGATTCTTGCGTTACATCTGAAGGAAAGCGTGTTAAAGTCCTACTGTTTCTCTCAAATATCGATCTTGTATTGATTGAACACGTGCAGTTTATACCAGAGCGGGACGTTTGTGTTTGAAAAACAGCAAAATCTAACAGTTTAATCGCTGAAATAAAGTAAATGTGAAATGGTGGGGTACATCAGTCGTTGGCAACCTAAATTGATTTGTCTAAATCTAAACGTTCCTCCAGAGTTCCCCTCCCTGTCCAGTATAAAGATATCATTGTCCAGTCGCGATGCTTTTAACCGGTCAACCTGCTGCACGTGGTGTTTGTGTTTGCGCGTGCTTCAGGTCATTCTCTCCCCTCCTGCCACGAGCAGCTGGAGTTCAGGTGCGGCGATGGCTCGTGCGTCCCCAGGTTGAACGTGTGTGACGGCCCCGAACACTGCGGGGACGGCTCGGATGAGCACAACTGTGGTGAGCGCCCGTCACGTGACCTCACCTCCAGCCAGCAAAGCAAACTCTCGCTTTCCGCAGTCCAAACATTCCCTCCTGCCTGAGAGACACATTTATTCACATTCTAACATGGTATTCATGCAGTCCTGCAGATAAACGGCTCTATAGCAAGTTTTTAATACTTAAGTGATTTAAATACCATTGCAGATTTTTCCATTTATAATCCTGTTAAAGCAGACTGATGTAATTCCAGCAGGGTTTGGTTGTAGCCAGAAACTTCATAACACTATCAGAGAACACAGCAAAACACTTGAAACACACAAAGGATTTGGAAAATTTCTTCTCCTGCTTTTATGGGGGGAAAAGACCAATAAACTGCAGAGGTGTGGTTTGTTTTCTGCTGAGATGTCAGGTACAGTATTTGTCACGTCACAGGTCGGCTGTTGTGTGGAAAAGATGAATTTGCCTGCCGCAGCAGACGGTGCATCTCCCTGCTTCTCCGCTGCGACGGCACAGACCACTGCGGTGACGGCAGCGACGAGATGTCCTGCCACAACTGCACGGCCTTCTCCTGCGGGCCGTCAGACAAGTGCCTGTCCAGAAGCCAGCTGTGTGACGGGCAGGCTGACTGCAGGGACGGCAGGGACGAGTCTCGGAAGTTGTGTGGGTCGTCTCGGCTGAATGTGCAGACGTGTAAATCATCTGAGTTTCGGTGCGGGGACGGTCAGTGCTTTCCTCACACCTGGAGGTGTGACAACTCGACGGACTGCACCGACGGCAGCGATGAGGACAACTGTGGTGAGTTCACGAGTGGCACAGGCCAGTATGTGTTTTTTTTTTGTTGTTGTTTGTTTTTTACAGATTATGAAAACAAAAATGTTGCACAAATGCTGGAATAATTTAGGATGAGCCAGAATACCACACAATTAGCCGCTCACGCCTCCGCTCATATGATGGCAAGGATTGGCTGACATGAGGAGAAACACACAAAGGTGTTGTGTACAAGTGCAGGAATCGCTGCACCACTGAAGGATTTTGGAGTCTGAGTTTGAGCTGATGGGAGGCGACAGAGGAAGCAGATAAATTTATCCAATTTACCCTGTTTCTTAGTGGAATGTGGGCGCAATGGTCAGCATTTTGTGGCCAGGTTACAAAGACCACGACACAGTGGCTGTGTTTTGTTGATCAACCGCTAGAGGTCACTAGTGTGAAGGAGTTCTCCCCTCTGTCCTCGTCGAGCGTTTATTCCCAAACACTGACGTCTTTATTTGGTGATGCCTCGGCACTTTGAGGACACTTCACCTCAGGGCAGTTCCAGAAACAAAGATGCCATCAGGTGCTATACGTTCAACGCCACTGGGTTGGCAAGGTTTTTACCAGCCTGCAGTCATTAAAAGATGAAAACAAAAGTGGTGAGAGTGCCGATCATTTATTGGGAGTTATTGACAGTTTGTTTTTAGTTTTCAGTGCTGAAATTATTTGTTGGCTGGCCATTATTGAGAGGTTATTTACAGGGTTCGACGTGTTGCTGAAAGGCAGAAAGAAGTGGTTGTATTTTAACATCAGAATGCTTCTATGTGGTTGAGCTGTAGTAGCCGTTGTCTGCAGATCAGAATGAGTGTGCGGTCAACAACGGAGGCTGCTCCCATCACTGCAAAGACCTACCGATGGGATTCATCTGCGAGTGCCCGCATGACATGGTGCTGGTGGGAGAGTACCAGTGCGAGGGTGAGTGACAGCCTGGGGTTTTACCTCTCTCCTCTGTACTGTCTGATGGAGGTGGAGGCTTTGAATTCCTCAAGTGTCCCTGGTTTCATCTAGAGGTGGACACCTGCCTGCATGAAGACGTGTGCGATCAGGTGTGCATCCCTTTGAACGGCAGTCTCACCTGCGGCTGCTACCAGGACTACAAGATGAGTCCGACAACCGGAGAGTGCAAAGCAAAGGGTGAGAGCCGAATAATGACCTATCAACATAAGGATTGAAAAAAAAAACTGCTTTGATTTGAGAACTTTCCTGCTGCTCAGTACTAAAAAAAAAAAAAAAATCCACTGCAGATCTTTATGGCTTTTCTGTAAATTCTATATGTAATTCAGAATTATTACTTGTTTTCATTTAAGTCACCACAAGGTGACAGCCTGTCCCAGCAGTCACTAAATGAAAGGCCTCATGAAGAACCAGGACATGTGTTGTGTTCAACAAAAACAGAAGTGGGTTTTTTTTTTTGTGCGGTGTTAGTTTCAGCAGACAGTGTTTGTCTATTGTTGTGACCTAGACGAAGATTGGGGCACATTTTATGACCACGGGAAAAGGGTTCACATCCTTTTTCTTGCAATTGTAAACATACAGCACTTTGTCAGCTGAGGCTGTTTTGAAGTGTGATCGTATTAAATAACAGAAAAGCAGCTGAAGATCGCTCTCCTCATCTGACAGCCAGTAGGTTATTACCTCTGTTGCTGTGTGAGGGAGAACTCGCACCTCTTTGCACCTGCTGTGCTCTATTCGTTCAGGTAAACTGGTCCGTCTGGTTGTGCTAAATGGTTTCCCACCTTTGTAGGCTTTGATCTTTTGCGATTGTTTGGCTGTTTTTAGCCACAAAGGATCTGTTTAAATAGGTTTGTAGAGATAATCTCTAAATGTCGTTGTTGTGTTTGTGCTTCCAGGAGATGAGGCACAGGTGGTTTTCACCTCTTCCAAAGGGCTGCGATGGATGAGCGTCAGCGGCCGAGAGTCCGGGGAACCGGTTCAGCAGTTCCCTGGACCTGGGCCAGTGGTGGGCTTGGCGTCTACTGGAACACTGTACTGGGTGCCACAGGGTTGTGACAGCATTTATAGGTAACCAGACTTTCACATTCTTCCGACTATCACAAGTATAATCACTTGACAACAGCACAACCACAACCTGTTGGCAAATATATGACCACATCATCCTGCCGTCCACCTCCTACGCGGCTCTTTGTCTTCTCTGTGGGCTGTTTGAACTCGCATTTCACAAGCTTCAGACATCAAGATATTTATTACACGGCAAAGATGAATAAATGCACACAAATCATTTATATTTCACAAATCAATTCATATGATTAGCATTTGCATCCACCCCATCTTGAACCCACCCAGGAAACAGATTTTGTTTTCCTGCAGGGTCTCCATGAGCGAAACGAAGCGGGACTCCCTGTCGGTGCTCAGAGTTCAGGGTCCGGTGTCGGGCCTGGCTGTGGACTGGATCCACCACCTTCTTTACTGGACCAGCATGGGGAGCGGCTCGGTTCACGTTGGCCTGCTGGATGGTTCAGCTCAGCGTGCGCTGGTCACAGGGCTGCAGAAACCTTCTGCCGTGGCCGTGGATCCTCTCCACAGGTGGAACATTGGCGTTCTGTGAAATTTCAACCTTAAAAAAAAAAATGCCAAAGGTTGAACTCTCACCCTTTGACTTCTCAGGCTTCTATTCTGGGCTCAGTCTGGTGACTCCCCAAAGATTGAGAGATCTGGATTGGATGGTCGGGACAGGAAGGCTCTGGTCACGTACTTCATACGCAAGCCCGTCGCTCTTGGTCTGGGTAGGTTCAGGTTTCACAGTCCTGCACTCGGCTTTGAGCTATTGTGAGGGAAAGTTTGCAAAAGGGGGAAGCACTGCTGGGCTGCTGCCCTCCATTGTTCTCCAGCTTTGTGGGTGAATACAAAGAACTTCATAAAAATGAGAAGAGTTATCGGTTTTCCAGCATGTAACTGCCATAAAGAGAGATAGTGGAAATGATTGCACTGTTGATGATTTGGCCGTTGTCCAGATTTGCCCAGGCAGCTGCTCTACTGGATGGACCAAGGAACTAAAACCATCTCCAGGGTCAGCTTTGAAGGTCGTCACCGTAAGACGGTGGTGGAATCAAATGGTTATCTGGACCAGCCGTTTGGATTGGCTGTGTTTGAGGTAAGGCGACCACATGACGCCGTTGGCGCATACCAGAAACACCCATCTTTAGAAAACCGCAAGAGGAGAGTGCACGATACGGTCTGGATCTAGCCCATCCTTGAACTTGGACAGGAAGTGTAGGTGTGGTTCAGTCCAGAAACTGTCGGTTCACAAAAATAGACCTTTGGGAATGGACCAGAAATGATGCAGGTTCCTGCAAAACAAAGTGTGTGTTAGTAGAGATTACAGCACATGTCATACGGCCTGCGAGTTTCTAAAAAAAACTGCAAATCTGTGTGTTGCAGGGTTTCGTATACTGGAGCGACGCGGTGACGCAGTCCATCTGCAGAGCCAACAAACACAACGGGAGGAACCTCACAGTCCTGCTGTCAAACGCCAACTCCCCAGGGGGCGTGGCCATCATGCAGTCCGCGCTTCAGCCCAAAGGTACGATCAATCAGCTGCACGCACCGGGCGACTCTGACTCTGCGGAGGTGACGGACGGCGCATCTGTGCGGTCCTCAGGGCCGTCTGCGTGCAGTCACAGCGGGGGGGTCCGCCGGCACCAGTGCGTCGTCGACCTCCTGTCTGACAGCCCAGAGTTCCGGTATGTTCCTCCAGAAACGGGACAAAAGCCACCTCAGGAAAGCCCCGCCATCTCCCGCAGTGTCCCCGCCTCTACAGAATCAGATCCTTCACTTGCTGGAATCCTCTCTCTCATCTGTAAGTGTCGAACTCATGAAAAATATGAATTCCTTCTCGAGAGCTTTTATTTTGTGAGGGTAATATGTTACATTCCATTCAGTCATTACAGCAGGGCAGCACAGCCCAACACTCAGCAAGACCCTTTCTGGACTGCCTGACGTGGATCAGGTGTAAAAACAGTAGCTAGCATCTGACCTCCAGTGGCCGCCTTCTCATACTGACAACCTGTTTGTTTTGTTGTGGGCGTCAAATATTGACTCTCAAAAGACTGAAATGTAGTTTTACTCCTATGGCAGCCCGGGCTGGCTGCTGAGCGTCCTGTAGCCTCTCCTAAGTTGGTAAATGTGCTCGTCATCCGCTGGTGTTGACACATCTGCTCCGCCAGCCAGGCTCTTTCCTCCTGCACTCATAATAGCCGTTAGCAGCTTGTTTCACGTGCAGAAAGAGTGATTTATGTTTAATATTTTATACTCGGTAAAGGTATATTGACAAATATAGATTTAAAAAATGTAGTACTGTGTTATTTCTCATTTCTTTATTAAAAGGGTTCCTTATTATCTGGGGAGAGGGCGGGCCAAAGTTGATGTCATCTTATCCTGACGAGTCTGTTGGAATTACTGTGTTCTTTTGTGTGTCGTGACAGTATTAAAGTTCCCATAGCCTTAAATACTAAATATTATGAAGTACATCTGAGGGCTTGGCGAGAGTCCAGGAAAATGAATGTCGCATGTGTGTGAAGTAATGGCAATTGCGTGTGTTTTCAGTGTTTCTCAGCATGTTGTTGGTGGGAACGGCCCTGTGGTGGTGGCGAGGCCAGTTTTGGGTGCGCAGACCTCTCATCGACCAGAGCTTCTCCCTCAAAGAGTCCCAGGACCCGCTTCTCATGCTGGAGCCACCTGCGGATCCAAACACCTGTCTCAGAAAGGCAAGAGAAGCATTCACGCAGCAGATCGTCCCAGCTCCGCCGCAGAATCAGACCCTTCGGGTGCTTCCAGTGGCGGAAATTAGACAGAAAATCACAGATGTAGAATAAGTTTCATGTTAAGAACCACTCTGATGCACCTTTTCACTGTCGTGACAAAGGATGGAAAAGCTTCCTGCTGGATTCTGACCGGAGCGCCTTTTTCCATTTCTCCTCTGCAGGATTAGACGGGAGCCTGTAGATAAACACTAAGCTCACGGTCACAATCGAGGTTTTCTGATTAAATGTGGATTAAGTTAATGACTGACTAAGCAGTCCTTCTTTCCATGCTTGAAAGTAAATCTTTCCTGTTGGGTTAATTTGTAATTGCATAACAAGCAGATCATGCCTGAAATTGCATGAAGTTTTTAGTTTTTTCTATTACAAACTGAATTATTACATTCATGCTAAAATTAATTTGAATTTAGTATAATCTGGTTACTTAAGGTAACCTTTTACTTAACCTCTCAACATGAAATGGTTGTATTTTTCCTTTTGTGTACGGTTTAAATGTTGTTGTATTTTATGCTACCCTTTGGACAGCTGACCTTCCTAGAAAGCACAACCTCTCCGTGACCATCTGTCATCAGGTTAAAGGGTTGATCCAGTCATGTGTCCTCTCTCTGGCCAGGAAACTTTGCTTAAGCTGGACTTGGATGCTGAATGAGGAAGCTCGGATGGACTTTCAACCCCAGCAGGAGCCTCCAGGTTGCCGGGACAACGGGATCAGCCCGTCATCCTCCTCAGTCCCGAAGTCACCCGGGTGGGTCTCGTCAGCTACCAGACAGGAAGATGTGATTCTTTCCTTCCAGGCCGGCCCAAGAGTCTGTGTGAATGTTCAGTTCAGCCCAGCAGTAATCAGCGGGGTCTGATATTTGTTACTGGAAGGAAAATGGTGCGACTCTGATTTGGAGTTTAGCTCAACATTTGATCAGTTGAGGGCTTTTCGATAGTTTATTTTTTTTGTTCACACTTTTATGCACAAATGCTTTTTGGACCTGAAGGCGATGTTATGCTTGAGGGTTTGGTCAGTGTCAGATTAAACGGTGCCTCTGATGCCTCCTGTGCTGTTCAAGACTAATAAATAGTTTAGTTAATATTGAAATTATTCTAATACTGTAATGTGTCCTTAAGACCAAAACACTCTTAGTTTCTGTTCTTTAATGTTTTGATGTCTTCTAGGTCTGTAGGATTTTTTTTTATTTTTTTTTGCACCTTTACAAAGTTTCTGTCGTGCTGGATTGAACATCTGGTTGTGTCTGTATGTTTAGAATGTCCAAACAGAAATGACTCCATCTGCAGCGAAAAAAGTGCTAAAACTGCTGAGTTCTCTCATTCTTTATTATTGAAATGAAGCGCATTATTTATTTTGGGACAGAGTTGTAGTTGGTCAGGCTGTCCCAAGACCAAGATTAAAAGTCAGCTGCTGTAAGTAAATTGAATAAAAGTATTTCAGCTGCAGGTTTGTGTTTCATTTTCAGAAAGCAGAAGCTGCTTCGAAAAAAAACTGATGTGTCAAATGTTCTCACTTTAACAGCGGTTTTCTGTGGGAACGCGTCAGCAGTGAGATACTGGAGAAGTTCTGTGGCACGCGGTGAGCCTTTGGGTCACTGATTGAAAAAGCTTTACTGAAAATCATCAGATTATGATGAATACATCATGAATGAGAAAAGACATGTCTGTCCTGTCCTTCAGCTGTGTCGTTTCACAGCTGAGTGTGATATATATCTGTTCTGTTCATATCAACTATATGCTTCTTATCAAACTTTATTGAGCCCTTTTATGGGATTAAACAGCACAGATCTGTGAATAATCCCAGCTGATTGTTCAGTGTAAATTTTTCATTCGGTATTTGCAGCAGCACAGAGTAAAATGTAAATAAAACTGAAAATAAGTCTATAAATATTGAAAAACAATGTTGATTATATTAGCAAAAATACAATGCCACTGTCGATAACAATGTCTGCTGCTCTGTTTTTGCATCAGTGCCAAACGTATTGACATTTTGAAGGTGTAATAATTTCTCCTTTGTAGTTTTTGTTATATGCTGCGTCACAGAATGGCAGTCAGTCCTCGTTTCACTCAGAAAGGGTTGCAGCGTGTGCAAAGCAGATTGTATCTGCCGGCACACAGTTATCACATGATGCTCTTTAACTTCCTCTTTACCTCAAATGAGCAATTGTTCCTTTGGGCAAAAAAAGAAATGAAGAAATGACCCCTTCTCTGACCGTGTGGCCCAGAGTGCTGGATTAGACTACAGAGTGGAATTTGCTATTTAAACTTTTCAATATGGTCTGGGATGATTTAACGTTACAATACGTAAAGTTCATCTGGGGAAACATCTAACAGCTGTTCAAATGGGATAAAAATCATTTGGCTTTTTTTTTAGTTTAAAGCGTTAGGGTTAGGGTTAGGTGATTTCATCAACGAGGTTCTGGCTTCCTTTATTGACTAAAATGCCCTTTGGTGTGTGTGTGTGTGTAAGTTGGAATGATGATATTGACATCAGCTGAGTGTCATGTGTGTTCAGCCTGACATTGGTCGGTAAATGTGATTCTTTGAACATCAGCTGGGCCCCCACTCAGCAAATAACGTGTTCTTAGGGTGATTTTCCTCCCAGTATCGTCCCTTCACTCAGCTCATTTACTTTGAAAGGTGTTTCCGCGGCTTTAGAAAGGTCTGAGCACTTTCAAAGGAAATCGATCAAGCCCTGGACCTCTGTCTTAAATCAACTTTGTGTCCTAATCCTGCCACTTCAACTATATTTACAACTGCTTTGGAATCTTGGCCAGGAACCAATGAGCTTAAGGGACAACCCCGCTGCTCCTGGTCCAGATCTCGGTCTGGGGAATGAGTTGTTGATGCAAGTCCTGCCTTCATGGTGATAAGATGGGTGAGGGGGTCCCCCTGCCCCCCCAAGGATTTCATCTGCTACACTTTGAACCACAACAGGAAGACCCGCTGTGTGAGAGGATGTCTGCTCCAGAAGGATCAGATACTTTTTGATGCCATGCGTGCCTAGAGCTCTTTTCTCGGAGCGTTTTCCCGTCCTGCTTTTGTTTCGGTTCTTTCTCCTCTTCTTCCTTTGCTCCCTGGCTTTAATCTTGGTTATTATGGCTGTGGAGAAAGTGGACACGCTGACGGGCCGGCAAAGCCGACGCTTAACGGTCAACTGCCTGGCCACAGGCGGCGCGGTGCACAAGACCTTCCCATTTTCTCAGGAGAAATTTGTCAAAGCTTGGAGATCTCTGGAGAATCTGGACAGTCCTGACATCAGAGCCGAGCTGTTCAAGGCGAAGGACGCGCAGAGCATCAACATTAACGTCGGCGGGAAACTGTTTTATATCCCCAAAACGTGCGCCATCAAATACCCTCAGACCCGGATAGGCTTGCTGGCCCTCTGCAGGGACAGAGCAAAACTCTTCCAGCTGTGCGATGATTACTCTTTGTGCAAGAATGAGTTCTTCTTTGACAGAGACCCCGCCGTCTTCCATCACATCTTCCATTTCTACAAGAGCGGCGTGCTGTGGATTGTACGGGAGATGTGCCCCGTCAACTTCGAGGAGGAGATTGATTACTGGGGCCTGAGCATGAAGGACACGCAGCTCTGCTGCTGGACGGTGTTCCAGGAGAAAGTGGACGAGATTAAGGACAACCTGAAAGTGGAGCTGGAGCTGAGGGCTGAGGTTGAGGTAACGTACGATAACGAGGGTTTCAAAAACATGATGTTCGGGAATGTCCGGAACACGCTGTGGGATATTGTGGAGAATCCATATTCTTCCACTCTGGCAAAGGCTTTCAGTGTTCTTTCCAGCCTTTTGGTGCTCTTCTCTATTGTTGCAATAGCTCTCAACACTGTGAAGGAGCTTCAGAAATATAGTATTTACGGCAGAACGCACATGGAATGGGTGGAGATAATAACCATTGTTTTTTTCACCTTTGAGTATTTACTTCGCCTTGTCACCACTCCCAACATCAAGATGTTTCTTAAAAGTGGGCTTAACTTTGTGGACATGGTGGCCGTGGTTCCGTACTTTGTTCAGATCGTGTTTGAGGCCGTTACTGGCGTCGAGGACACGAACCACCTGGAAGAACGAAGGACAATGGCTCGGGTGAGCAAGGTTAGCCACGTTCTCAAAGTCGTCAAGCTGATGCGGATCTTTCGCATTCTGAAGCTGGCCCGGCACTCCACCGGCATGAGGGCCTTCGGGTTCACCCTGCGGCAGTGCTACCGCCAGAGCAGCTGCATTCTTCTTTTCATCGCCATGGGAATCTCCACTTTCTCCGCCCTCCTTTACTCAGCTGAGAGAGAAACGGAAGGATCGCCAATCAGCAGTATCCCAGACGCGTGGTGGTGGGCTGCAGTGAGTATTACTGCGTCAGACACCAACACGCCGTGAACATCAGGACGCTCACACCTTCAGCTCCACGACTCCCGCGCTGCTCTTCACTCTCTTCCTTTAAAGCAAACGGAAATAGTGCTGAACGCACCTGTGATTGTTCCGTTCCCACCATCCTGTTGCACCATAACCTTGCATCACCACCACAGCACCGTGCTGTGATCTAACCAGTTGCCGTGGTGACATATGAGCCACCACAACGGAAAGCTGCAGCATCTCAGGGAGCATCTCAGTTCCTTTCCTTTCCTTCTTTTCAAAAGAGTTTCTCTTAAATGATTTAACCTGTCATGTGTCTGAAAAGTTTTATTTTGCTAACTCTATTTAAATTAAACATAAACACATTTTATAGGGCCCCCCTGTGGATTTTCTTGTGAACATATGTCTATAACGTTAATGAACACTAACAAATGTTTCTGCCATAGGTCACAATCTCCACTGTGGGTTACGGGGATGTAGTTCCTGTGTCCGTACTGGGTCGCATCGTGGCCTTCACCTGCATTTCATTTGGAATCATCCTCAACGGCATGCCAATCTCCTTCCTCTTTAACAAGTTTTCGGACTATTACGCCAAGCTGAAGGCCCAGGAGTACAACACCGTTTTAGTACAGCGGCGTTTTCAGTTAAGGAGACGCCTGAGAAGAAAGCTGGACGTGTGCTTTCGTCCTTTTGAGGAAGACAAAAGACAGGCCAGAGGAGAACCCACACTGAGTGCATCTTAATTAACACACGCGTTGTCATCATATCTGCCTGACAGTATGACTAATTTTAACAGAACTGGATTTCTAAAGGCTCCATCACAAGTTCCTTTAAAATACTAATTTCCTTTATAGAGATTTGTTTTGCTACTTTTTACAGAGGACCGGGATCATAATATGTGCATGAAACACTCCAACCAAGTTGTTATAATGTGTAATAAAATATTTTTTTCTTACAATAAAGGTGTAGCAGGTATCCAGCTGCCACCGGGCTCATCACTGGGTCGCAACTTAGTGCCTCAAAAGTGAAACTGAATTGACAAAAATTCCTCCTCAATTACAACACTGGTACTGCGTTTTAATCTGACTGAAGACCCAAGGCGGTTGTTTTTTTGGTTGTTTTTGAAGTTTCTCTCGCGTATATAAGAGAGGAGGAGAAAACATGGGGGAAAAAATGAGTAAAACACAATGTAAAAGCAAAACTCGAACCATTACGGTGACGTTGACGCAGGGGTTCCATCACCATCCACCAGTGCTCCGCCCACCATCCACCAGCTCCATTAATAATCTACCCAGAAGAGGCAAAGTTCTGCAGCTCACTCCCTAAGAGCGGTAAGAACGCTTGTCATTGCAGTTACACTTGCGTTTGGCTGCATGAAGATTATATTTTATTTATTAGGCGGCTCCGCTGGCTAGGTGCCTCAGACTTTTGGATGTCTGAGTTAATGTTAGGGGCGAAAGCCTCTTTAATTTTCTTTGACTACAAATGAACACATTTTCTGGGGGAAATGGGCTAAAATTGGATATATCATCCTTTCCTCGCAATTTTCATGTCTTCAAATGTGAGCGACTTCCTCCTCCTTTTTGCTGATTTTGCATTTTATGTTGCGGTAAAAGTTCGTCAGTTTAGTCTATTTCGAGCTCTATTAACTTAGACATATTGTGCTATAATCCCGTTGTTGATACCTTTTCAAAGAAGAAATTAAACTACCTGCAAGTCAGCGGCGTCGGATTTTTTGATTTTGATTTTTTCCCTTTTGCAGTGTGTAACGTTTTCAAAGAAAAAGGAAATCATCAGGTAATCCTGCTAATTCTTCTGGTCTTCCTCCTTTTTCTAATTATCTTAATTATATCAGCTGCTGCCTGTTGTTTTCCTCCGGTAAATGAACCGTGTCTTGTGTATCTTTATTCACGTGTTCTGGGTCTTTTTCGTTGCCTGGATCCACGCAAGCCCGTGGTTTCTGTCTGCATCTCTCTGCCCACGATTCCTCACATGTTTCATGCAGCAAACCCATATTTATTGAGCGTTTTGACCAGTTTCAAGGACGTTACTCGATGTATTTCCACCCCACAGCCTTTCACAAGGATCTGGAGGTGATACAAGGTCATGTCCGCTTCTTTGTTGTTTGGCAGGAGGTGCAGGCTCGAAGATGCAGGTCTTTGTGTTGATAAAAACAGTCAGCACGATTCAAACATTCTCCCTGTGGGTGCAAAGTAAAATATATCTACACTGTTGCCTAGAAAGTTGGAATCACTTGCTTTCTTTGGCATTTAAACAAATCAATGATCACATTTGACAGGATTTAGTATTGACCCGAAAACAAACAATAAGAAATGAACATTGTCTGCTACTTTTGACTTCCTTGATCACTATTTATGAGCTTATAGTCCCACTTTCATGTGTTGCACCATTGCTGCTTTGATCTGTTTTTTGATTGATGATATTATTTTGTCCATTTGGGGCCTCACCCCCGTCTCGGTGGTGGATATTTGATAGTGGGGGTTACTGAGCCATGCTGGACTGAGTGAGAGAGCAGGCTGGGTGGACTAAAAGTAGCTCAGCACCTGTTTTGCTGGTGGCCCGGGCACTTTTTTTTTAGCTTTACTGTCATAAAATGAAATTAGATTTTAGCTGTGGCTAACAAAATATATATTTTATTATTTATCTGTAACTTAGTAAGACTGAATCTGATCTATTATTATTATTATTATTATTATTATTATTATTATTATTATTATTATTATTATTATTATTATTGCTGCTGTTGTTGTTGTTGACTGGGGACATTTAACAGGCATTTTGAAGCAGATAATTTTGTTTTTTTAAGTGTTATCTGTTCTTAATCTGCTCTTTGTTTTGCTCAGTGTTTAGTTTAGTTTTTAGTTTACCACATAGATGAGGAGCTCAACAACAGATCAGGATTGGAATAACTGTAATAACATGTCAGCTACTGATATTTATCTGAACGAATCAACCCACTCTCAGAACGGAAACCAAAGTCTTCCTGAAACACACTTTAGTGAGACTAACCAAAATAACAGTATCATCTGACACCAGTAATTCACATTAATTTGTTGTTTTTTTAAACTGACTAAAACATTTCTTTGTCACTCCAGGCTTCCAATAATGAGAAATACCAAAACAAAGACCATATTGGTGGTGGTAGTAACTCTGGGTCTGCTGGTTCTCCACCTCTTTAAAGACTTTGCTGACAAGAAAACAATCCACCTTGAAGCAGATGTCAGCCAGGCCAACAGACCGATGAACACAATTACCAAAACCACGTATCTGTGGCCGATGTGTGGAAGAAATACAGCTGTTTCTAACATCACAGGTTTTGGTTCGCTGCCTGAAACCATAAAAGACTTCATGTATTATCGGCACTGCCGGCACTTCCCCACGCTGCTGGACGTTCCTGACAAATGTGGAGGAGCTGGTAAATCAGCAGACGTCTTCCTTCTGCTGGTCGTCAAGAGCTTTCCTCTGAACTACGACCGCAGGGAGGTGCTGCGTAAAACCTGGGCCGCGGAGAGGCTCCACAACGGCGTGTGGATCCGGAGGATCTTCATATCAGGAACCACAGCAGAAGGTCATGAGAAAAGGAGAATGAACAGCCTCCTCGAGCTGGAGCAGCGCGAGTACAACGACATCCTCCAGTGGGACTTCACCGACAGCTTCTACAACCTGACCTTGAAGCAGATCCTCTTCCTGGAGTGGATGGAACGGAACTGTCCCAAGGCTCGCTTTCTGCTCAACGGTGACGACGATGTGTTTGCCCACACAGACAACATGGTGGAATACCTGCAGAGCCTCAAAGACAACGACGGAAGCAAACACCTCTTTATTGGCCACCTCATCCAGAATGTGGGGCCCATTCGATCACCGGGGAGCAAGTATTTTATTCCAGTTCAAGTCCAAGAGGCAAACTCCTACCCCCCCTACTGTGGCGGTGGGGGCTTCCTCTTGTCTGGGTTCACGGCTTCAGTCATCTACAACATGTCCCAGTCCATCACCATCCTCCCCATCGATGACGTCTACATGGGGATGTGTCTGGCCAAAGCCGGGCTCGGTCCTGCCTCACACATGGGTGTGAAGACGGCAGGCTTGTATATTCCCTCTAAAAAACTGGATGAATATGACCCTTGTTTTTATGAAGACGTTTTACTGGTGCACAGGTTCCTCCCAGCTCAGTTATATCACATGTGGAACAGAGTCCATGACCCTGATCTGAAGTGTTCAACAATAACACTTTAGCTGCATGAAACTGTAACTTTGGCTGGTTTCAATGAGTTGGATCAAACTGTAGATAATGTTTATATTTCTGCAGCTTGTTGCCACACACAAGCGCGTTTTTAATGAGAACGGACTAAAGTAGCGAACTTGCATCTCGCACTGCATTTGCCATATTTGCTGAAGGAGTGCTGATTTGAATGTTTTTAAATGATGGTTTTCCAGTTTTAGCACTTTTAGTCACCATAAATTGGAAACGTCTTGTCAGTGGAAGTAAATAATATCGCCACAGAAAACTTGAACCACTTTCTATGCTGTATAGGTGCACACTCAGGGTCTTTTTCCTTCAGATTTGTACTTTACCTGCTACCTTTGTGTGTGTTTGTTTAATGTTTTTGCACCTTTTGGACGGGAATAAATGGTAGAAATTTCTTCTGTTTTTTGGGGAATAAATTGTCAGGAAACGGCGGTGCGGGCCCTGTTTTGGTTTGCGTTCCTTGTGTTTTCCCTAGAGGGCGTAGGCGACCCAGGAACCGGCCGGTGACGCGCACCTGCTGATCATCAGTGGGGCCTTTAAGGCGCTGCCACCTGGGGCCCGTTTCAGAAAGCAGGATTTCAAAACCCGGATTTCCAAGCTAAACTCAGGCTTGCCAAACTCAGAGTTTTGGGTTTCAGAACACGCGCTAAGAGTTGGTTTAATCACCTCTGACTCAGAGTTACGCCCGTGCACGGAGATCTAAAAAGCCTTATCAATGGAACGTTGATAACGTGATTCACCATGGCAACAAGTGAAAAAAACCTTGATCGTCACACTTCTCCCCGTTGGAGAAGGAAGATTTCATGACCGCGTACACCAAAATGCGCATATTTTCACAGAAAAAAGTAATACTGCGGCAAAAGAGAGATCGTGTGGCTGAAAATTACTGACCGAGTCCATGGGTGATCGTTAATTGGAAAGATATAAAGAGAAAAAGAAAGAAATGATCGGTCTTGGTTGTTGATCTCATTCAACATATCTATTCTACTGTATACGCGTGTTTTGAGCCAGAGGTGCAACCCACAGGCACAAAATGGACTCGGCAGAAAGTTAAGATGAAATATAAAAATATAGTTCCAACATGTCAGACACGATTTAAATACAAACTGTTGTGGTGTTGTTTAGCCTCAGTAAACAGCGTTCAGTCGCTTCATTTAACCTAAGATAACTAATTTAATTAGAGAAATCCCCTAAACAAAGCAAAATGTTTAGTCATACATATTGTCTATCTGAAAGTCCATCAGATCAATAAAGCTCTATCTATACTAACACTTAAATGCCTTACATGTCTCCAAACTTGTGTTTTCTGGATATGTTTAAATGTTTTCTCCGTTATAGCCAACAGAAAAAAGCTAAGGCGATCTAGCACCACCTAGTGTTGGTTCACTAAATCCATCCATTATTCACAGGGACACTGATTTTTCTTGTAAGAGTTCTGTGTAATTGGCTGCTGTTGCTTTCAGATATCAATCAATTCAGTGATTAAGCTGATACATGCAACTCTGTGGAACACCATGACGTGTCTGGGTTGTCTGTGGCTTTTTTTTTTTTTTTTAACTCTACAAAGGCGTTTAAAAATCATTTGAGTGCAAGAGCAACGTTTATGACAGCCCGACGCGGTTACCTTGGACATGCTCACCGAGATATATATATATATATATATATGTGTGTGTGTGTGTGTGTGTGTGTGTGTGTGTGTGTGTGTGTGTGTGTGTGTGTGTGCAAAAAAAAAAAAGATAAAACAAACGCAACACAATACAAAGGATGAGGATGCTGTTAAATAAACTCCCCAGGGTAAAAAAATAAACCGATAACGCTCAAAGTTCCATCGGGGCCTAAACAAACGTCTAACGGGGGCGGATCTTCCTCTTCCAGCAGTCTGCAGCTTCCAGAGCAGCAGAAACTCGGGCTTGTTTGGAATAAACCTGCTCGAAACTGAGTCAGAGTTACGCTGAACCTGCTTTCTGAAACCGAACATCCAGAGTTTCCCTGAAATCACAACAAATTAAGTCAGGCGTCTCGTTAACCCCGCTTTCTGAAACGGGCCCCTAGTTCCTGTTTATACCGAGCCTGGACACGGATGTCCGGGGCGAGTGCGCGCAGACAGCCACAAAGTCCTGATACTGGCAACCACAGTGTGCTTGGCAGCTAAAAGAGAAAGTAATTCTTTGTTACTAAAGGTTAATCCGAAGTATAATTTCCAGTTCATCTAACTGCGTGCACATTTTGAAGAAGCAGTCACATGCGCCGGTTGCTATAGTCGGAAAAAGTCGACTTTATCCTCGATATTTCGACATTATTCTCTAAGTGCATGATGAAAAAACAAAATGATCTCCACTATTTTTCCCCCCTCATGGGTGGCCCTAATACTCTTCCGTATAAACCGACACTGAAGGCTGCAGATCTAGCTTTCTGCAAGAGGTGCGAGCGCAGGCTCATGACTCTGTCTCTGGCGGTGTGGACACAGACGTCAGCGGTAGTCAGGAAGTCAATCTGTGGGCGCTGGCAGTGTTCCACCACTGTTTGCATTAAGGAGTAGACCATCTCTTTTTCCAGGGGGTCCAAACGTGTATTTATTTACATTACTTTCACTATAAAAGGGAGTCGCTGCAATATCGGCATTGCAATGAATTGTGAGGCGTTCCCTGTCGGTCCAGACCTTCACCACTAGTTGCAGTTAAACAAGCAATTACTCTTAAAACAACAGGAGCGCCTCACTTGTCACAATCCGCACCGAGCAGGTAGGAGAAAAAAAAAATAAAAAAAATCACAGCGTGTCAGAGGAACATTGGGCCATCCCTGCTCACACACATTGCTTTTCTTTTTTTCTTGTTCAATCCTACGCCCGGAAACATTCACGAGTGATTTGAAGTTTGTCCTGGAACCAGTTCAACTGCTGCGAGCTGCATGCGGCTCCATCACGCCCTGTCCTCCCCGCCATCGCCCCCGCACGCATACATACACGCGTCATTGTTGCTCACATTCAGAGAAGCTGGCGTTCGTCACCAAAACGCCACCTTGACCTTGACACCTCTTTATGTTAAGATTTCCTTTTGCATCTTCTCTTTTTTAAAGTTAAAGTGTGCAGCAACATTTCACTTTTTACCTTTCTACTCTTCCGCAAGGACTGAACCGTGGCCGGGGGGGGGGG
>BJFM01000359.1:212812-236899 GCA_016586285.1 Arothron firmamentum
GGGGAACACAAGTTTTAATACAAATAATCTAAAAAGGTACCTGAAAGTTTGATGTCAGTTAGGTCTGGGAACCAACAGGCATCAGGGTTAGGGTTAGGGTTGACTATTATATATTTATATTTTTTTACTCAAACTTTTATTTTTTTGCTCAAACTGAACATCAAAAACGTCTGTACAAGTCATACGTTTACAGCAACACTTCAACATATTTGAATTTATCTTGCATTTTAATTACTTTTATGAGTTTTTATACACTGGAAGCATAATATGTAATGTAATCACAATGTTTTGATAAATTATTATTTTTAAAAGAGTATAAACAATTTATTAATGGATTTTTCCATTCGTTCCATTTTTATTTTCTACAGTTTCGACTTTATTTTCTTTTCCATGAAAAAAACAGAATGGTACTTTAGCGCCCTCTTATGGTTTTGCTGGCTTTGTTGGCTTTTGCGTCAGCCTTTAAAATTGTCTCGCTCATCCTGCATGATGACTTCAATTTGGTTTCCCAGCAATGAGAAACATGGCCGCTCCATGAAGTCGTACAGCCAGCACTCTTTCATCAAGCCGTACACCTGCATTCACAGGAAAGAAATATAACTTATTTTGCAAGGAGATTAAACGATCCGCATGCGGCAGGATAAAAAATACCTTGGCAGGGCAGTCTGGAGGGGGCGGAAGCCTCCAGTTACTCTTTAGAATATTTGCCAGGTGTAATGAAATAGATGGAGTCTGCATGTTATGTCCAATCTGCTGCATAAAAAGCTAGAAGAGAGACACATTGAAAGAGAGCAGAGGTTTTAGGGCCCCGTTTAACTTTGTGCACGAACAGCCTGTGTTAAAGGTCGAACATCTTACTCTTTTAGGGTTGGAATTCACGTCACAGTAGGAGAAGAGCTCGTAAAGGACCACTCCAAAACTCCAAACGTCAGATTCGTGGGAGAATCTGGACTCACTGATGGATTCTGGGGCGTACCTGAGTCAGAGGGGCAGTGGACAGTCAGTGAAAGTCTCTGACTTTGTATCTTTACTACAATAAATTTGGGGGGAAAAAACATTTAAAGAAAACTTGCAACTGCAGAAGTATATAGAATATTCCAAGTACTATCCATTAAATATACGCTAGAAGCAGAACCCTCTTAGCTTAACAAAAAGGATGAGACTTTAGAGACATGTTCGCAGCATTTGAATATGTTAAAGAGTGGGTAGAGTGTAGTACCAGAAGATGGGACTTTCTCCCGGCTGTGTGACCCGGTAGTATTCCTTGTTACAGGGAATAATCTTGGTTAGCCCAAAATCAGCTATTTTCACCAGCGACTCGCTGGCCACCAGGATGTTTCTGGCTGCGAGGTCTCTGTGCACATAGCGCAGGGACTGCAGGTACTCCATCCCCTGGAAACAGGAGAAGATTCATCCATACTTCCAGACTTGACCATTGTGGAACAAGGAATGGACGCCATTGAGGTCGACCCAGTCCAGCTGGCGTGTTGAAGACTGACCTTACAGATCTGAGAAGCAAACAGCAGCATCCGCCTTGTGTTGACCTTGTGTCGATTATTTTCCAAGTAGCCGATGAGGCTGCCGTATGGCAGATACTCCATCACCAAACTCATACTGAGACGACCTGCAAACAGTTTGCAAGGCTTTAAATGCTCCTCTGTTTTGCTTTTTCCAGGGGCATATATGACCTGGAACATGTGGTATGATTACCCATGCTGTAGCAGACCCCTTTGTATTTCACGATGTATTCGCAGTGTAAAACGCTCAAGGTCTTGACCTCCTTCTTGAAGTCGTCCATGGATGACTGCTTGCTGGGTTGTAGCTTCTTCACAGCGACCAGCTCACCCGTGTTGTCACCCAGCGGATCGTAACAGCAAAGTTCGACGCTGCCAAAGTTTCCCTGCGAAGGTTTCGGATCAAACACAGGTTAGATAACAGAAGTCTGAGAGCACCCTGTGTGTGAGTGCGGATGTACTTTTCCTAGGAGGGAGATGTAACGCAAGTGTCTCTCTTCAAACACGGTCTGCTCCTGCTGAGGGGGTGCGAGGGCTCTCCAGGCAGGGTTCTGCGGGTCGGACTCGGTGGCAAATAGGATCACGTAATCTGCAAAAACACCAGGATATTCCAAAAAAAAACCCTTCATGATGACAGAATCATGAACATTAAGCATCATGTAGAAAACTAATCTTTGTGCAAATAAAGCGGCCAACAAGCTCCAGCTCTCTTTAAGCTGACTAAAATGTGCGATTGTTCCATGCAATATTCATCTTTCTGGAACCATTCTCACTTCCTGAGTAATTTAGGACGTTACACTTTGCAAAGGGTGTTTGTTGATTACCTGAAGTAATCAGACTGTTGAGCTGGCGGATGATGCTGCGGCAGGAGGGTCTGAAGTCCGCCCGGTAGTCCATGCACTGATTGATCAGATCCGCCAGCTCGGTCCACTGAGACGGAAGCAGCTGCTGGAAGCTCTCGTAAAACTTCTGCTTCTGCAGAAAACACAAACCTTGCTCAAGTTGAGTCCCAACTTCATCCTAACTTTTATTTTCCACACTTGTCTGTGTTAAATGTCCATTTTAATGTGGAAATCATGGACATTCTGCTCATGGTACAACAATGATCCCCAGAACCTGGAGAGGTTACCATGTCCAAGTCCCAGCCGAACAGAGGATTGGTCCCGTTGTTGAAGAGCTCCCACAGGGTGGCACCAAAGCTCCACTTATCACACTCCAGAGTCAGGTTGTCAGGGGACACCAGCACCTCGGGCGCCACCCAGGGAATCCGGTCCACGATCACTAAAAAACAGTCGTACGTGACTTCCCCCTGTCCTTCATCCTCAGCACAGCTCACAATCCCAGCAGCTCCATGACACACTGGGTTTCCAAGGAAACCTTCCTGGACTTTACCGTCTTTCCCCAGCATCATCACGCTGATTCCAGGGTCGCTCAGCTTGATGAAAGGAGGGACGCTCTTAGATGGGTCACCTTCTCTGGCCAGCAGCAGGTTTTTGGCACAGATGTTCCCATGAACGATGTTATTTTGCTCCTGCGGAAAACACCGGAACTATTTAACCTTTGGAATCTGTAAACAAATGTTACACTTCACAAGCAGAACATGTGTTTCAGCTGCAGACGGGCCGGGGTCGCTGCAGAACCGCCACAGCATCCAGCTCACCAGAAAAGTCAGCACTGACGCAAGCTGCTTGGCTACGTCCAGTTTCCAGCTCACTGACACAGATCTGCCCCTTTTCAAGTACAGGTCAAGGGCGCCATACTCGACAAACTCCTGGACCATGATGTCTGGAACACACCACAAGCCGTGCGCTCTTACAGCTGCTCTCAAGCCAGATGCGCATGCGGAAATCTTACTGATTTGATCTTACTTTTGGCCCCGCAAACGCTGACGCCGTACACGAGAATGAGGTGCTTGTGTGAAAACTGACTCATCAGACTGGCGGCTTCGAAGAAGGACTGAGAGGAGACGAGAGGGGCACAAATTGATATCGCAGAAAAGGAATAAAATCGTTCACATCAGAAAGACGGGGCGAAGAAACATTGTCGGACGGCTAAAATCTCTGCAGTCAGTGTCTGACAGGTGCACCTGCTGTCTGTGGATGGAGGAAAAGCGCCGCCCTGTTTTGGGACGTTTGCGTATTTCAGCGGTAGGTGACCCACCTCCCAAAGGTTCCTGTGGTTGACGTCGAGTTGCTTCAGAAAAACAGACACATGCTTCTCGCCATTGCGCAGGTCTGATTGGTAGCCTTTAAAAAGGCGAGTGAAGGACCCCTGTCCGAGGCTTTCCCCCTGTGCGGAAAAAAAAAACACAGAGAAGGGGTGACTGATTCAAGTTTTTTTATTTCACCTGTGTGTGAATACAGAGTTTGTTATTTCACGTGTCATGGATGTTTATAAAAGGTACTAAAGCAACAAGTGACTTCACTGGCAGTAAAATTAGCTGTGACAACACAAGACAAGAAGTGAAATGTTTGTGTATGTGGTTTTTCGAGTAAACAGTGCAGATAACATCTCCTCACCCACTGCAGGTCTTCATATTTGATCATCTGGAACTGGATATGACTCAGCTTGTTTCCTTCCAGGGTGGGGGACAGCTGAGCCTCCACAAAGCTGCTGTTGCGCATGATGATCAGATTTGTGAGTTCTGTGGGCACCAAACACACACAGGTTGCTTTGAAGCGTTTAATGATGGCTGAGTGTCCTTGACCCCCGTTCAAGACATCATGCACAGTGTCAAAGGCTGCGTCTAAAAGAATTCAAATAAATCTGCCCTTTGTAGGGTAACAATAAAAGGATTTCTGACTTGAAGCGGGGCTGTTTAGTGCTACACAACGCCTTAACTGGAATCAGCTGGGTGTGTATATTTTCTTACCTTGTGATCGGGGTGGACAGAAGCGGGACAGCCTAACAGGGACATCAGCCAGCAACAGCTTGTTTTGCTGGTAATGAGCGGTGAGCTCCTTCAGGCTGGAAAAGGATTTGCAGACGCCTGGAAGGCTGTAGGCCTCATTCTTAATGATAAGACAGTCCTTATAGTCCAGCCCAAGAGGAGTCTGAGGAAATACCGACATTCTAGCATTTTTCTCAGGCTAAATCTTTCAGGAACATTCCGTTTGTTTGCACAGTTACATTAAATTCATCATTAAAAGAGGAAACCACCTGAACACAAACGGTGAGGAAGAATTCACCGTAGGTCTGGGGGCTCTGCCGCAGGAGGAAGGTGCCACCCTCACATCCCCACTTTTTCAGCTTATTGACTGCAAACTCCGATCTGATCACCAAAATATTAAAGGGAACATCTTGATGAGTGGAAGGCAGTGCTTCATTAAAGTGACTTCACTGAATTTGGCTATTTTTTGTGTGTGAATTCAGCAGCTAACACCATATGCTAATGATATATGTTACATAAATTCTGATTAGATCTTTTAATGGTGCCAGATTTGAATCGTGCAATGCGTGTGCCTCACGTGATTGGACCGTGACAGTGGTTTTTGATGCCTTCCAGGATACTGGGAGGCGCGGTGTCGTGGCAGAAGTAGTGGGTGGAGTCCGTGGTCAGTCTGAAGTAGCCATCGACCAGTGACACGAGTGACAGCGCTTCCTTGAGGCTCTGGAACTCCACTTCCTGTAATTGGAAAATCACAAATGGCCAGACGTGCAAGTTTTGAAATCTGGACAACAATGAAGTTGGCGACAGAGACAAAGGCTAGGTGGGTCCCTCACCAAAAACACGTCATCTTTGCGGGTTATTGTCACCATTCGGCTGTCGTGTGGAACCTGCTCACGGCAGAGCCTTTTGATGCTGATGTCTGTTATTTCTTTGAAATCGCAAAAAGTCTGCCACTGCCAAGACACACAGAACAAATTTTTGTTTTAAATTGTACTTTATCCAATTAAATGTCTTCATAAATGCAGCTAAGCTGATCTGGATCTCACCACAGCTTCTTCATTGCTTTCACTGGTTTGAATCCCAAATTCCCCAGCGACCTGAACCAGAGAAACAGCTGACTGGGAGTTTGAAAGGTAGGAAGAGGGTTCCACGTGGAAGGTTTCGCTGCCCAGAGATGGCTGGATGCCAGCCAGCTCAGTCAGGTACATGAGCTTCAGGTTGCAGTCGTCCACCGCGCAGTTCCCGACCTTCTTCAAGAAGTGCTTGAGGGTGTTTCGGATTCGAAAACGTTCCACCCAGTTTCTTTTATCTATGTCAACACGGTGGGACTTTGGAAGGCATGATTTATAGCTGAAAGAGGAATTCACAAGAGACACAACACCTCTGGGAAAATTGGTCATGGAAAGTCAGAGCTTTTGTTTCATCCGCGACGTCCGTCCGGGACCTCAGTACCTGACGCTCTTGCACAGGTCTTTCACGCTCTGATGTTGCTCTTTGGCCAGCCTCCACAGATCCAACACTGCAAGGCCGAGGCATTCACCTTGGGTGGTCAAAGGTGGAGACAGTCCCGCCTCGCTAGACGTAAAGTCGGTTCTCAGCTGTAAAAAGTGATATATATTAAAAAAAAAACCGCATAGATGCACAAAAGATGTTTGATGAGCAGCAGGTCATGCTGGAGCAGCCTGTACCTGAGCAAACAGGTAAGCAATGCCGCTGTGGTCCAGCACTGGACTGGTTCTGTCTCTGGTCAGACTGTAGCGGCAGGCTGTTCTGGGACCTTGATCAAACCAGTTTCCAAAGAAAAACCTGAAAACCACAAGCACCTTACAAACATGGCATCTTGCGGTGCTCCTGCCTGGTTCTCACCCACCTGACTCTGAAGCAGACTTGCAGGTTTTCTTCCGCGTTGAACACGTGTGACGGAGGATACCAAAAGGAAAGGTCAGCTGATGCCAAGCCAAAAAGGCCGATGTAGACAGGCAGGATTCCTTGACAAAGGTTAACAGAATCATGACTGAATTCTTGGCCGATGGCGCTCGGCGCAGCGGTCTAGGACGGCTCTTACCGCTTTTTTTCCCTGCTTGTATACAGACGTTTTCAGCGGAGACTTGGCCGGATGAAATGTGGATTGTTGTCGCTTTTTTTGTTGCGGGGACAAAGTAGAGGTGCACTTGTAGGCTTCCTCCAGTACTGGAACTGGACGTCTGGCTGCCTCCGCGGTCCCTGATCATCAGAGGGGCGGACTCCTCCTCAGTGGGATTCATGGCTGTTTTTAATGCAAATGTAGACCTGTGGGGATTCCCATTGTACCACTGAAGCTCGCCATAAGCTGAACACGGAAGAGCGCAACTCAAAGATATAAAGTAATACGCTGTAATTGTGACGCCTTAAGCATTTGTTTTACGGCACACCATAAATCTGATGATTATTATAAACACATTACACGTTACATCATCGGCTGGCTGCAGTCCCCAGACATAACTTTTTGCCAGATTACGACTTAACAGAAGCCTAGTTCAACGAAATCTCGCTGTATTTAGTGTAAATAGTTACAGGTTTCACAGTTATGGCTCGATGTTTAGGAAAATAAAGGTTTTGGTGGTGATCTAACCTTTCAAATTCGTAGGCTCCAAGTCCTCATCTCGATCGGTTTTTCCAGTAAAACAGAAGTTTCTCTTCTGACAACTGCTTTTACCGTGTGTGCTGGAGTCAATGTGTGTGAGCGAGTGTGTACGTATGTATGTGAGTGCGCTGACAGGAAGTTCAATAGGATTTCCTGATTCAGACAAGCCAGCACAATCATTTCTACTCATCACTCACAGAAGGTTTTCGTGTAACTGGCGAGCCTGACGTGCACAGAGATCTCATTTTTAA
Organism: Arothron firmamentum; assembly: GCA_016586285.1. Classification (NCBI taxonomy): domain Eukaryota; kingdom Metazoa; phylum Chordata; class Actinopteri; order Tetraodontiformes; family Tetraodontidae; genus Arothron; species Arothron firmamentum. Next base: position 220,091 of record BJFM01000359.1, read on the forward strand.
ACTGTGTGTGCACGTTGTTAACTCCTTCAGTGATTACACAGTGCTGCTCAAAACAGCATTTTCACCTGTTACAAACTCGTGCTGCCGTTATGTGACTTTGTGATGGTGTTTTGTTCTGGCAGTGATATGACCCCATTTGCCTCCCAAAGGGGCCTCCAGGGAAGAGGGATCACGCTGACCATGACCCGGAGTGTCAGGATTAACAGCTGCAGAAACACAGCCCAAGGCGCCCTGATGGAAGCATCAGCCAGCTGGAGGCCTGAAATGTTAGCATCAACACAGTGACGCACGCGCCATCGTTAAGACACCTGGACTTTGTCAACGTGAAACACTGAAACTACAGCGGCACCCACAGCGTAGCTACAGTACCCAGCCTGCACGCTCAAGAAATGAGCAGAATCACAAGGAAAAGTTGCCCCCCCCCCCCCCGAATGAGGTTCTGCACACAAATAACAAGAAGCTGGTCTGACGTTACAGGAAAAGAGACCAGCTGACATTTTGCGGATTTTCTGTTCAGCACTGAGGGTTTAGAGCTTCCTGTTACAGCCCCGAAAACGCGAACAAGAACAATTTCAGTGATCTCTGAATGAAGCACACCCTGGACTGCAAACAGAAAATATTACTGTCCAATTAGAATAAAAGAGACATGACTACAGAGACACTAGGAGCAATCAGTATTTTAATTTCTGTTCACCGCTATTGCATGAAGTTTTTCCTTTTCAAAGTACATTTAATTAATTGCACTTAATTCAAAGCACCGGCAAATGTATCCTGAGCATCTAAATGGCCTCAGTGTGGTTCTGTAGGGAGGACTGCTGACTTGACAGTTGTTTACAAGATGATCCTTGACCTCCTGCACAAGAGCTCACTGCAGAAGAAGCATCCAAGCATATTCCTTCAAAGCTGAAAGGACGAAAAGGTGTCCTAGAAAAGGTGCAAAATGAAGCCCATTCAAGGATGTTATGGAGATCCAGGGAGGATTCAAGGAGTGGAATGCAGCTGGAGTCAGTGCTTCAACAGCCACCGTGCACGGTCGGATCCAGATCACATTCCTTGCGTCCAGCCGCTCTTGAACCGGAGACGTCAGAGACCAGCTGGACAAAAAGGACCGGACTGTTGCTAAGTGGGCCAAAGTCCCCTTTTCAGATAAACGTAAATTTCCAGTCCAGTCGGCAAAGGTTCAGTGAGCCTGCTGCTGCTCAGGTCAAAGGTCAGTACTGCATTTCAAGAGCTCTTCATGTTTCCTGCTTTATAAAACTGATTTCCTTTAATGGCATTGGCCCTATCTATCTATCTATCTATCTATCTATCTATCTATCTATCTATCTATCTATCTATCTATCTATCTATCTATTAAAATAGACAAAAATCAGTTCTGAAGGATTCATGCGCTAGACAGTTGGTTTTTCACAATCGGTTTGGTCCTCCTGGTGGATGCATTCACGCAAAACTCATCCCAGGTTGAAGCGTTTTGACATATGCGTCACGTGCTCTCTCCTCACCTGTGTGTGATACCCCGCGGCTATCTCCAGGGGAGGAACCTGCGCGCACCTGAGGCGGTGACAGCAGCTGCAGATGGAAGCAGCGGCAGCGCGCCAGAGGCAGCGGCAGAGGCGGCACTTGGTGCGGGAAACAGACGGGCAGCGCACTCATCTCACACCGGCTCCAGCTGGACCAAACACAGCAGGTGAGTCGTAATTACCGCCGCTCCACCTGCGAAATTCTCTTTGTATATGTTATCTCAGGAAAGCATCACTGCGAACATCAGTCATTTAATGTTAAACATCTACATTATCTTTTTAAAAGTTATTCCTAATTTTATGTTTGCAACCACATTTTTGCTGCTAAATGGCTTTAGAATGATCATCTAGAGAATGGCCTGAATGCTTTAAAATTGTTTCGTTGATGTTCAACTTTATCCACTTAAACACTTTAAGCCTGGCAAATTTTAACACAAGTAACACAATTACTTCCTGTTAGTGCATATAAATGTTTCATATGACCATTGTTTTTTATTTGATTTTCCCTGAAAATAAATAATGTATACTCATATTTAGCATCTCACCTGACAAAAATGTCCTTATATTAATATATTAGCCAAATTTAACATATAAGCCAGATTTCAATCGATCTCAGAGTTATCCTCTGAGTTTGCATGGCCTGAATGCTTTAAACTTGTTTCGATGGTGTTCAACTTTATCCACTTAAACACTTTAAGCCTGGCAAATTTTACATTTCAATACAAGTAACACAAATAGTTTCTGTTAGTGCATATAAATGTTTCATATGACCATTGTTTTTTATTTGATTTTCCCTGAAAATAAATAATTTATACTTATATTTAGCGTCTTTCCTGACAAAAATATCCTTATATTAATATATTAGCCAAATTTAACATATAAGCCAGATTTCAATTGATCTCAAAGTTATCCGCAGTTTTTCCTCTATTAAAGAAGCATTTAATTCCCATATGTGACTGCACTAAGGTCAGACGAACTGCAAGATGAATTGTTTAAGTAGCTGAATGTAAATAAGCCTGGGGTGAGTCTCCTCTCTCAGTATATGCACTATTTGCTCTTTGATCTGCAGAAAAACCACAACATCCTAGTCAAGCAAGAAAATTGCCCCTCCCACATAAAATACATAGATATGAGGGTAGTAAACATAAAATTATAAAGATATAAACATGAACGGCTTTGAGCACTCTGGCTTTGGGATTTACCGCAAACTAATAACCATGGCCCCTATCTGAGCATCTTGGTGACCTTGTGGAAGGTGAAACTGTACTGAAAGCTTCGTTTCCCAACAGTGGCACTGCGATCAACGGTGTTTTTTGAATTTCACTGCTCCGTCCAGCATTTCTTTGTTATGTAATTATGTAACACAAACTTATAAATTGTCAAAAAAAAAAAGAAAAAAAAGAAAAGAAAAAGGTGACGCTGAGCCACAAAAAACAACTCAGTAATGTAAATACTTTGTGTGAGCTGATGAAATATTGTTTGCTCTGGGTCTGCTTGTGACTGCCGCTGAGGAGCAAGCTTAGAATGAAGTGAAGAACAAAGCTAAATAGTTTCAACTGTGTAATGATGAGTGAGATTAACACATTCTTCATTGGAGCAAAGATGAGTCTAGCATCCTTTTTTTTATATATAAAGGATGACCGTTTGTGAATTTAATGTACTTTTTAGAGTCTTTTTTAACTCAACTTTTGTTACTCCGTTTCCCTCTGACAGGTGTTGGGTCCCACAGTCATGGACGGGTCCTCCAGTGAGGGCAGCGAGCCAGGCTTCGTGCTGGCTGACTACAGCGTCTTTGCCGCCATGCTGGTCATCTCGGTGGCCATCGGGCTCTTCCACGCTCTGAGGAAAAGCTCCAAGGAGACGAGCACCGACGACTTTTTCACCGGTGGCCGCTCCATGTCGGCCATGCCTGTCGGGCTGTCTCTCTGCGCCAGTTTTATGTCGGCCGTCCAGGTTCTGGGTGTTCCCTCTGAGGTCTATTATCACGGCTTCAAGTTCATCTACATGTGCCTCGGACAAAGCATCAACTCCCTGCTGACGGCGTTCTTCTTTCTGCCAGTTTTCTATCGCCTGGGAATCACCAGCACCAACCAGGTCAAACTAAACCCTGATTTTTGACATCTGATTGAAGTATCGATCATTGAAAGTTCTTGTTGTGTTTGGGGGAAATGATCAGAGATGGGTTTTTTTTTTTTGGAATGAGGGGTTGGAATCTGACCAAACACACCTGTTGAACACACCTGTGGGTGAATGAAAGGGGTGAATAGAGGAGGTGAGGACTGACGGGGCATGAGCGTTCAGATATTCTGCTGTTTTGTAACTGAAGATGTCTGCCTATCACAGTACCTGAAGATGAGATTTGGCAGAGGGATGCAGCTGCTGGGAAGTATCCAGTTCCTGGTGGCGACTGTAAGAAGCACAGATGTTCTCAGATGGCACAACAATAACACCACACATGATGATGCAGACGTGAAAATGAAATATTTGTAAACCTTCCGAGTCGGCCTGATCGGTAAGATGATATCACACTTTCTGTTTCCTTCCAGCTGCTTTACACTGGAATCGTCATCTATGCTCCGGCTTTAATCCTCAACCAAGGTAGGAGACATCACCTGACAAGTCCATTGAAGATTTTAATCAGTCTGGAATTTTAGAGTTCTGAGAAATCCCCTGAAAGCTTGAACCTTTTCTGTTTTCAGCGACTGGACTCAACATCTGGGTGTCTCTGTTTTCAACCGGGATCATCTGCACAGTTTACACCACCCTGGTGAGACCTGGAAATTTGAATCTGCATTGTTACCAAATAAGTTTTTATTTGTTTGTCTGTGCCGGCGCTAAAGGTGTGTTTCTGTCACTTTAACAGGGGGGCATGAAAGCTGTGATCTGGACCGACGTGTTCCAGACGTGTGTGATGCTGTCGGGGTTCACAGCCATCTACATCCACGGCACAGTTCTGGTCGGCGGTCCTGAAATGGTCCTGGAGATCGCCAGGAATGGATCACGTATTAATTTTAACGAGTAAAGGAAAGCAAAAACATGACCGTTGATTTGAGAAAAGCAGGACAACATTAATACAGGCAGAATTTGATGTTTTCCTCCAGCTTGGATCCTGACCCACGAAAGCGGTATACCTTCTGGAGCCTGGTGGCTGGTGGGACTCTGGTGTGGCTGTCCATGTACGGCGTGAACCAAGCTCAAGTCCAGCGGTACATCTCTTGCAGGACAGAAAGACAGGCCCAGTTGTGAGTGGAGACCACTTTGATCTTCATACCAAGCATAAAAAACACCTGAAAATCTCCTGTTTTAGAAAAGTAGCGGACAGATAGAGAGAGAGATGGATGAGGGAGCTCACACAATGCTAATACAGCCTGGTTGGGTAATTTACACCTATATTGTGATATTGTTATGATTAGATCTCATATCCATCCTTAACATTTTTTAAAATCAAAATTTCTCATTTTTAAATAAAATAAGTTTGAATTCGTGATCCAGTGTTTGCAGGAGTGAAGGAAGTTCTGACGGAGGGTTTTTATTTTCCTGACCCGGTCAATTTTTCTGTCAAATTCAGGGCGTTGCTTGTCAACCAGGTGGGTCTGTGTCTGATCGTGTCCAGTGCGGTGGCCTGCGGGATCGTCATGTTTGCCTACTACGTCGACTGTGATCCTCTGAAGTCTGGAAGGGTCGCTTCTCCTGATCTGGTACTTTAGACACATCCGAACAAAAGCTTTGCTTTGGACATTCTGCATTTCAGACGCAGAAAATTCAAGTCTCGCATCATTTACATTAATCCATTCAGAAATGTTTGATTTCTACATGTTGTTTCTACTTGAATTTAACAAATTAATTAGCTTGTCTTTCTTTCTCTTTGTGTCTGAAGTACATGCCTTATTTTGTGTTGGACATTTTCCAAAGTCACCCTGGTTTTCCAGGACTTTTCCTCGCCTGTGCTTACAGTGGGACCCTCAGGTATTCACAGGCTTAGATCTGTAAAATCAGCTGAGGGGATCTCACTAAATATTTATATTTTCACACCTTTGGATTATAAATCATGGCCAATAAGCTGCTAAGATGTTTCTTTTTTTTTACAGCACCGTCTCTACAAGCATCAACGCCATGGCTGCCGTAACGATTGAGGATCTGCTGAAGCCTTATCTGCGACACGTGAACCAGAAGAAAATCATGCTCATTTCACGAGGATTGAGTAGGTTTATTCCCACCAAAGCAGCATTTTACTATCCTGTGGTATTGAAATGAAAAATGTGGATTTCTTACACTTTGGGAGTATTATTGTATTTTTTTTTTGTAGCTTTGCTGTACGGAGTTGGGTGTATGACTGTAGCTGCTCTGTCATCCCTGCTAGACTGGGGTGTGCTTCAGGTAAAACATGCATGCGTGCGTGTGTGTGTGTGTGTGTGTGTGTGTGTGTGTGTGTATGTTTATGTGTGTGTGTGTGTGTTTGATTTCTCTGCCTGTGACTTGTCTTGCAGGGCTCCTTCACTGTCATGGGTGTGGTCAGTGGTCCGTTACTGGGTGTTTTCATTTTGGGGGTGTTTTTCCCATCAGCAAACAAACTAGTGGGTGAATTAATTCAAGCCATGTTATTTGATGTTGTTGAGAAAATTCTAAGAATTGTTTCTATGCTAGCATTTTTATGTGTAACCTATTTATAATCAATGACTTTCAAAGAAATAGATTAAATATATGTCAATGTACCTGCTAAATGGACAGTTTAGTTCCAAGATACAATCGTTGGGTTTTGTACTTCTAGGAACCAATAAATGTTCACCTTTTGACCTTACCAAGAAATAAAGTATTTAGATTGGAAATAAAGATGACTTTTGAACCCCAATCGGCTCTTTCAGGGGGCCTTTTGTGGCATCGTTGCGGGTTTCTCTGTCTCTGTTTGGCTCGCCATCGGTTCAGCTCTTTACCCACCCAGTAAAGAGACCGTGGGCATCCTGCAGAGCTACGTGGGCAAGTGTGGATCCGACAACCTCACGCTGACTGCCGCCCCTCCACAGGACCTAGAAGCTGTCTCCATTCTGCCTCACAACAGCGAAGAGGGGTGAGTAAATAAACAAGACAAAGCTAAAAGCTAATAATTTAACATGAATATTTAGGGTAAATAAATGTTTACATTTAACAGTCAAGATATCTGTGTGCCATCTCTAAATTACAGGGGCCTGCATTACTTCTACTCTGTTTCTTACCTCTACTTTGGTGCCATGGCGACAAGTACGGTTGTTCTAGTTGGACTCGTAGTCAGCTATGTGAACGGTGAGATGAGACACGAGAAAAGTGCTGATGCACAATGATAATTTTTGGAAAATCCAATAAATACTGCAGTGTTGCGGCAGCGCTGTCCTTGTAAAGAACCTTTTACATTCTTTAGTGTGATAGTAAAAAAGTTTTATTAGAACCTGCGATAATTTTACTGCGACAATAAAGGCTGAATTCCGACCGTCGGCAGGCTCAACCAAGAGGGATCACATTCCAGAGGGACTGTTGTGGTGGGATCTGAAAGAAAAGAAGCATGTCTCAGCAGGAGACAAAGTATGTTCTGAATTATCACCTGTTTTACAAAGGTCTGCTTTGTTAATCATGCAGAATCACGTCCGAGCGAACCCGTGGCTGTTGTTGATAGATCTTTGATGAACATCTTGTGTCTCCACACTGTGAATGCATAATTAGTTGTCATTTTTTCTTTAAGACTGGAGCCATGTCGAGGTTGCTTTCATGTCACTGTACATGTAAGAAAAGAGACAAGGACCGTGAGGAGCAGGTGAGAACACCTTTAAATGATCTTAACAGTCTTTTCTCTTGTGAAGGTATGGCTATGATGGGTATGGGTCTGTTGTGTCGTCTCACAGGGATTCAATTCGAGGGCGCTCGTGCCTTTGAACGATGAGACAGAAATGAAAACACGCAGTGAAAATGAACACCAGCTCTTGGAAATGCTGAAGCGAGACTGTTGAATGCTGACATTGTCCTCGGCTGGAGGCAGCAGGTTGGGAGCTTTGGGAAGTTTTCATGTTTAAAAAAAACCGAAGAAATCTATTTTGACCAAAGGTCAGGCCAATCAAATTATTGCTTGAAAAGCAAGTAAGGGAAGAAACATACATATAAATTGAGCTTTTTGCTTTTCATCTTTATCTATGTTACAGTACTGATTTCATGAGCACTAAAATAGGTTCTTTACCAATAAAACTCTACAGCTATATGCAGTAAAATGACTTGCCCCGTGCATTTAGTAAGAGTTTTTTCCACAACTGCCATTTCAAGCACATACCTCTTCCAACACTTATGAAATATTAACATATACCTGTGTGTGGCTGTAAGATTTTTTTTTTCTTGTTTTACTGTACACGGGTAGCTAATAAATACAAACCTGTATACTAGAAAATAGATGTTAAGTGTAAAATGAGGTATAGGGATTCTATCATCTAACTGTACTTTTATGAGTGTTGGATTTGTAATTCTCATTCTATTGCTCATGTTTGATGAAGAATTAAAAGTTCTACCACAACTATGTGATATTGATGAGAGGGGTGCCTGGGGAGAATGGAAATTCTGTTCAAAGTTTAATCCTAAAATAAAATAGGATTTCCAGAACTTAATTGTTACGTAATACTGTGGTCCAATCCGCTTGCACACAATTGCAAATACCGGAATATGTCAACATAAATGAGCTATTAGCATGAATGCACCAAAACTTTGAATAACTCATTCTTTACGGCCTGAGTGAAGAATTGATGATCGTTTAAAAGACAAACAAACTTGTTAAACTTTACACAATTACATGAAATCTACAGATTTCAAATTGGTACTGGTGTACAGTGACACCTAGTGGTAATTATCAACATTACATTAAACTACAATTTCACACGTCACGCATCATAAAACCACATTAAACCAAGAGTACAAAAGCACTTTATATCACATGGTCATGATTTATTGCATTCTTAATTTTCATTCATTCTTCATTTACAGGAACACACAGGCTGCAATTTCTTTCCAGATTCCCATGACTTCCGGTTATCAACCGTCGGGTAAAGCAGATCTGTCATTGTTGCGGGACCGCATATCCGCGTACTTTGGTCCTCGGTCGCCCCCAGACCACCCCGCGGTGTTGCCTTGCCAGCCCAGTCCTTCACCACTCATCTGCGGCCCTGTTTGAGTCCTCATCGGCCACAGCACAGTCCAGCCGCTGCACACCGGGAAGCGCCAAGTCCCTTTCGTTTAACTTCTCCAGGAACGAGGAGAGCAGTCGTTTGTTTAAATGATCCGTCAGGGTTCTCTCTTCTTCCAGCCTCTCCTTCGCCACGTTTCCACTCAGCTCCATTTCGCCTGCCTCGGTGTCCTCGCCGAGTGTCGGAGGGGCGGCGCGCTGGTTCACGGACAAGCCGTTTAAATGATCGCCCTCTCCGGACTGCTGCTCCGTCATATTTCCGGCGTCGGCCCCAGACTCAACTTCCATTTGTGACATTAAAGTAGACTGCAGGGCGGCATTCTCTAGTTCCTTCAGACGCTTGCTGTGGAGGCCGCGGACCGCAGGATCGTGTTCGGAATGTGGCCCACCGCTTTGCTCCATCATGCTCTGCGTCAGTGCGGCGAGGAGATGCGGAAGACTTCCAGAATGCGTGAATGCGTCGCCCCCTAGTGGCGGTACATAGACTGTGAGGTAAACTGAGAACGAACTGTTTATCTGTTGTAAATTTAGTCAAATACTGAACGTTTGGATGGGGCTACCTGGCCAGCTGTTGACATATTTATTTAAAAAACGCGTTTTGTAGTGACACGAAACCAAAACTAGGGCCTTTTGACTTACTAGAGCTTCCGTAGGGAAGAATCAGTTTCCATAGAGACCAAGGCAGACGAATTGACTACTGAAACTAGCTTTTTGTTTTACAAAGGCCTTTAACCAACACAAGAGTAGGTATGATAACGATATCCCCAAACAACGAAGTAATAAAACCTTTTGTCGCACGTTCACATTTATGGTTAGCCGACTGCTAGCAGCAAGTTATTGATCCCGCTTTGTAACGTTCGCTAACTTGTTGACTGAATGTGTAGCTTCAAAATCGCTAATCTTTGAAGCTGGAGCAAAGCTTCACACATTTAAATGCTAATTAAAACGTTGCATTCTAAACACATCACCCACTATTCGGTGTTTGGTAGTGGTTTGTGACATCAGAAAGCTTTGTTCAGGCAGTATTACAGGTACTGTATGTTCCAAATCATGTTTGTAACAAAGTGATGATGCTATCCAGCAGCTCTGTTGAGGAGTCGCTGTTCTGGCCGCTGCGAGTTGATGTTCAAGCCGGCGGGTCGAAATGTCTTTCAGAGACTTAAGAAGTAAGTGCTGTTCCTACAGATGTTTCTCCTTATATGCAGTCAGGGTGGTCGTCGCATCACATGCTATAACTCGTAATTCTTTGTTTTGTAAAACCAATTTTACCCTTTTGCAGGTTTCACTGAGATGATGAGGGCTTTGGGCTATCCTCGGCTGATTTCCATGCAGAGCTTCAGAACGCCAAACTTCCCTTTAGTGGCAGAAATCTTGATATGGCTTGTAAAGAGGTATAGGTCTCTCAGAAGTAATTTTGCATTCAATTTTTATGTCAGATAAAAGATTTTCTACAATTGATCTTCCACTTTGGTGTGTCTTTTTCTTCCGTCCACACAGATATGAGCCCACCATGGATATTCCCACAGACATTAGCACAGAGACAGACAGAGTTCTCTTTATCAAGGCAGTGGCTGAATTCATGGTGACATTGTTTTCTGAGTTTGCTCTTTAATTTTTGCTTTTGTTCAGGTGTGAGGTCTTATTATTTGTTGTTGTGATTGCAGGAAAATAAGGCTCACGTTGAGCTGAATACCAAGAACGTGTACAAGGCTGATGGTTATGCAGTGAAGGAAATGCTGAAGGTGACCACACTGCTGTTCAGTGCGATGAAGACCACTGAGACGGCTCTGGGAAACCGGAGTGAAGAGGACAATGGGAAGTTTAAGTTCAGCATTAGCTCACAGGTAAGAAAAAGCCTATGGTTGCTAACGTAATGTTGCTATTTTAAATAATCTACAATAACCTCATACAGAAAAAGGATTTAATTTGAGTCTCAAAGCATCATGTTTGTGCTGTATGTCTGTGTTTGATCAAACTGCAGCTTATCAGTCAGATGTGATAGTCGGTGTGTTTTCATTAGGTGTCATTCTGTCGCTCTAGACTTCAGATCTCAAAGCAGCTCGTCAGCTGGCGTCTTTCATCACGTCTAAAGGAGCATCTCTGTGTGATTTACTTGGAAAAGAGGTGGACCTGAAGGTACTTTAGCATATATGATTCGACTTTTCACAGTCCTAATTTAATCTGTGATTTTATTATTTTTTTGTATGGTTAAAATTTGTCAATATTTTCTCAATATTTTGCTTCTTTTTAAATGTAAGATCTTACTCTGGTCCTCTCAGTATGTTAACAAACTAATCATCAGTTATTGTTAAAGCTGCTTTGCCACCTTTATAAGTACTAATTGAACCTTTCCAAAAGAGAGCTCCTCACGATATCATTTCCAGCTGCTGAGATTGTTCCCGCCAACTGTTCCAGTATTAAAGAAGAAGGAGAACCCTCATTAGTCCCACAGAGAGGAAAATATCTGTTTTTACACGCAAGATTCATGCAGGTTACACGAACATAAAATGAACGTGTGTGAAAACAGAGGGATCAGAGGGAGTATGCTGCCCTCCACAGGCGCTCTGAGTATTTGGGGGTTCAGTATCTTGCTCAAAGGCACCTCAGCAATACTCCAAAAATGTCCTGGCACTGGTCCTGCTACAGCTCCGATTTTTGGACTAAAAAAAAAAAAACAATTAATAAAAAAAGAAAAAAGTGGAGATGCCGGGGATTGAACCCGGGGCCTCATACATGCAAAGCATGCGCTCTACCACTGAGCTACATCCCCTGGCGGCCTCAGGCCTTGATGACAGACGCTGCACAAACGCTGCAGCGTGGATCTGCTCTATTTCTGGGTTCTCAGCAGCGGTGCGTCGACTAACATCCAGATTATTCACAGGAGAGCCGAAGTGTCGCCATCGCTAAACCGTTTGAAATGAATGAAATCGAGAAGGCCCTGAAAGCCGCCATCAAGGAGGATTTGGTGTGTGCTTTTTCTGATAACCTTTGTTTTTGAAAACACATACTAACCCTTGTTTGTTTTAAGCGCTAGTAAACGCACCGCCATACCTCTGTTAAATATCCAGGAAAGTCTGGAGACGACCAAAGACATGCTGGGTAAACTGGTGTCGGATGAACCCACGCTGGACAGTAAGATAGAAAAGAAGAAACAGGAGCTGGAGCGAAATCAGAAGAGATTCCGAACCGTACAGAGTGTCAGGTCAGTACCCAACCTGACAGCCTGGAAGGAAGACCGGCAGGGATGAGCTGCAATTGATCCTGACCTCCTCACATATTTATAGACCTGCCATTATGGATGAGTATGAGAAAATTGAGGAAGAGCTAAAAGAGCAGTATGAAATCTACGTGAAGAAGTTCAGGATCCTCTGCTGCTTGGAGTCTCAGCTGGAGGCCTATCACAGACTAGAGCAAGAGAGGTTTGAGGTGAGACAAGTCAATGTGTAAGTTGTGTTTTTTTAATTGTTTTCACCTTCAATGCAGCTCAGACACAAACGGGATTTGGCTCGTTTGTTCATTTCATTGCAGGAGGCGGAAAACAAGATGAGAATGATGCAGCAAAAGCTGAGGCAGGAGGAGAGAGATCTGATGTGGAGCTCCTGTAAGAGAACTCATCACACGGGCTCTTCTCACACAGATTGCTTTCCTAAACTCGGTTTCCTGCAGTGAAAGATGACGATTCTGACATGGACGTTTTGGAGGACAGAGAATCAGACAGCGACGGCGAAGAGAATCGACCTTTTCGACGCCGATCGATGAAAGGCTTCATGACGGCAGGTACAGACAGACGTCTTTGTTATTATCACCCTTTAAACTGATCATCACAACCACCACGGTGGCCGGTTTCAGCCTGACGACTGTAGTTTTTGTTGGTTAGGACGAGACGCCCGAGTCATCGGCAGCATGCAGGGTGGGGACAGTGACCGGGTGAGTTCCTGCACACTGACCTCCGTGCTGCTGCCTTTTCACCGAGCAGCATCTGAACTGCTGCTCAGTCACGCGTCCAGAGCTTGATTTCCTCACTCTGCTTCCGGCATCTCTGTGTGCTCTGACTGGGTTTCCATCCTCATGATCTTGTGGTTCACATGTGTTCAAAGCCCACTGTAGCCGTGTCTGGAAGGTCAATTCCTCATGCCAAAAAAATACGGAAGGGAAAGGTTTGTGCAGGACCAAAGGCAAAAATCCATTCTCTAGTTCACAGTAGTGTGTGTTGCTTTTGACACGATTGATCACTTTATTTTGGAATGGATTTTTCCAATAAATAAGATATATTCTGGTTAGTTTCCGTAGTTCTACAGCTCCTGAGAGACATTTCCCAGTTTGATGCACCTTTAAACCATCCCAGTGGTGTCCTCTCCGGTTGTTGTAGCTCACTCCATGTGCTAGGTAGTTTGCAGGACTGTCTGCTGAGAGCGTTTTTGTAACTCAGAAATAAATGTTGCTGCAGAGCGAGGACGGTGAGATTGATGGAGATGAGGATGATGATGAGGAAGAGGATGACGAGGTGAGCAAGGATTTGGAGGAAGACTCTCTGGGGGGTCCCATTTCCAGGGTTCCTGGTTTCTACATAAAGTCAAGCATGAGATCGTCAACGCTGGATGACAGCGACAATGATTTCTGATTAAACAGCTCCTACACACGCCCAGTTTTTTGCGAGTTTTTTTTGACTAGTGATAAAATATTAAGGTCATAGTAAGAGTATAGCATCTTATTACCATGAATATGTACGGTATCTAAGTTGTATTTAATGTCATATTTCCATTAAATTTAATCCTGATTTAAAGTGCTGTTTACTTTTCTATGACATTATGTATGGACTTGTCAAAGGACTTGCTTGATTATGGAATAAAACTCTTTTACTTGACACTCACACTTTAATCCTGGATCAGCAGAGAAAACACTGGCCTTCGCTCCCAGACGTCTGCAAACATCAGTGTCACTTTTGGCGTTTCAATACAGGTTATGTCCACAAGGAGTCGCCAGAGATATTACAAAGGTTCAACATCATAAAGTCGGTTCACCTGTTTCAGGGTTTCACGATACCACATTCAACTCAAATGCTGTCAATTCGTTAATTTACATCTGCGAATTGTTTACATATGTTTTATTGCATTATTCAATTATTTAAATCGGTTGATAATTGCTTTACATCAACAAATTTAATATTTGTTTTAAAGGTTAATTTTTTATAGTGTAAGGTTGCACTACGCGTTTACGTCATCAGTGAGCGCGGTGGTGTTTTTGGCAGGAGGTTGGGTGGCAAATGCATCTTCCGAATTGTCATCTGCTGTTTACGCACGAACTGAAATTTCACTCAAACTGGTATGAGATATGTATAATTTACGTTTTATATATATGCGTGACCGTGGATTTTTCTTTTCACTTTGGGTTAAAAGTACCCTTGAGTCTCTTTCTCGGGTCAGCGACAGCTAGCAAAACCTAGCTAGCTAACTTTCGTTGTCAAACAAAATCGCAGGCTTTTGTCTGTTCGTCTTATTTGTACTGTGCTCTTTCTGTTTACTGTGGCCCTATTCAACGTGCCGTTTCAAGTCAAACTATTTCACTTAGTCTCAGAAAACAGTGTAAACAGATCAGGTGTCCGGGCTATTCAGGAATGTCAAAAGAGAGGCGGTGTTTTCCCCGTAATGTTGAAAACAAAAACTGCCGAGTAAACGCTTTGAGTGGAACAGTAATCCCCTGTCAAGAATGAGGTTGTGTGTACCATTGTGTCATTGTGCCATGCCCAGTGTGGCAATTGTAGGGATATAATTAGTTTATATGGGTACTTTGTATCTCAGCAGTCAGAGCGATTGGTAGCTGAAGAGCAGCTGTTGGAATGCCAAAGAAGTTCCAGGGTGAGAACTCCAAGGCAGTCACAGCCAGAGCCCGCAAGGCAGAGGCCAAGGCAGTGGCAGATGCCCGCAAGAAACAGCAGGAGGAGGATGCCCTGTGGCAGGAAACTGACAAACATGTCCTCAAAAAGGAACAAAGAAAGGTGAGCTGGCTTTTTTCCCCTGCCGTGGTGCCTTATACACTTCTGGAGTTGCATTGGATTTCTCCAGAGTCCCTCTGGCAACAGCCAGGCTCCCCACAGGTTCTACCAGACGCCTGAGGTGAGTTGGTGTCAGCGTATGAACCAGCCTGCTTCTCCGGTCGGGCCCTTCTGGTTGCTCCTAAGTTGACTTTTAGGGCTAAAGCTGACGAGCATTTGCAGTCAGAGCCCCATGACTTTGGAACAGCAGAGACAAGGCTGGCTAAACCAGGGAATTCTTTTGACAGTAATAATAATCAGGACCATATTGTTATTAATCATGAAAATGTGATAGCGTGCCTTTTGCCATTGAAGGGGGACAAAGAGAAGAAGAGGCTTGAGCTTCTGGAGAGAAAGAAGGAAAACCAACGACTTCTAGATGAAGAGAGCGCAAAGATAAAAGGCAAATTTCCGAAGGAGCTGGTAGGTGGTGGAAAAGTGACTCGTGCCCAGATCGAGGAGGTGCTGCAGGCGGAGCAGCTGAAACAGGAGCAGCTGGAGCTGAAGCCAAAAGGTCAGTCGATGCCAGACAACGTGGCAGTGAACCACCACCTTTTCCCTGTTGGAATCAAGGTTTATTCCCACAGAAATGACTCACCTGGAGGTTCCGCTGGAGGAGAACGTGAACAGACTTGTTCCTGATGAAGGAACCGTGGAGGCGAGAACAATAGAAGATGCCATCGCTGCTCTCAGGTACTGCTTCCTTTCTCGTTTTTCACCTCATGGAAACGTCTGGTCATCCTGAACTTGGTCCGTCTCCAGCACGGGGCCTGAGGACCAGGACCACCACCCTGAACGGAGGATGAAGGCAGCGTTCAGCGCCTATGAGGAGGCCAACATGCCTCGCCTCAAGAAGGAGAACCCCAACATGAGGCTGTCACAGCTGAAGCAGCAGCTGAAGAAAGAGTGGATGAAGGCGCCGGAAAACCCTCTGAACCAACGCTTCACTGCTTACAACGCAAAGTGAGAAACAGCCTGCAACTCTGGGGCCTTGCTTTGAAAACGTGAACTAAATTTAAGCTCCTAATGAGAATTTAACCCTGCAATGCCAGGTCACAGGTCACACCTCCTCATCGTGCCCGCGCATCATGTCTCTTTTCAGCTCCCGATCAAGTTGATGAGTTTCTGACTTTTTTTTTTTTGTACTTCCGGGAAGGTGACAAGCCCGACCACGTGAAAGTAACCGATGAAAGGTTCCAACCTGCTCATCGTCGCCTGCTGTTGCTTTTCAGCGACGTGCTAGCGGTCGATGAAGCTAAACGCTGCGGCTGGTGTGCGGCACTGACTGAGAGGAAGGGATCATTTTACACCATTCGCTCACAAAGATACGAGAATTTTAGATCCGGAATCAGAATCGCTCCCTGGAATCATTTATGTAAAATTTATAGTCGCTCAGAATAACGTTTTTTATGGTTACTTAGATGATCGACAAGATGTGAAATAATAAAATGGACACTGAACATCAAAGTTGTTGCTGTTGGTTAATATTCATCAGAAACACACAAAGTGCACGTAAATGTTTCTAATCTGCTGGTTTTAACTTACAGGTCCACAGTGCGACATCTAGTGGTGAGAGTTTGTATTGCGGGAACTGTCACTTGTGATAGACTAGTTAAAAATGTTTTTAAAAATGTTATTAATGATAAACACATACATACAAAGCAATATTTAAGCACCCATGCAGAGGGAATATTACATCAATATACTAAGCAATGAAAACAGTATGATTCTACAATTACAGTTTAATCACTTGAGTCACATCTGTAGGATCATTGTGTGTGTGTGTGTGTGTGAGTTTGTGTGTAAATGAAAACACCAACGCTCCTGATTACTAAAAGCCTAATACATTTCAGACGGGATGCACGTGTGCTATACATGCATATAACCAACTGCTGTGTGTGTTTGTTCTTGTTCCTGCTGCTTCGGCTCTTTCAGGAGCTGATTTACAGCCGACCTCCTTTTGTCCATCGCAGCTCTTGTGACAGACGAGATGAGAGACTGTGCGAAGGCCTTTGAAAAGCAAAGCATCAATGGAAACTTCAAATGACCTTTAATTCTCTCTAACAACC
>BJFM01000359.1:236930-255082 GCA_016586285.1 Arothron firmamentum
CCCCACACACACACACACACACACACACACACACACACTCCTCCTGGTGTTTAAACTTGCGGTTGTGATGTTACCGCTCTGTGTTTATCTCTGCCCGACCTGTTGCTGGACCCTCCCACACTGCATGCATTTGCATGGCAACCCTTTTCCAGGCCAGCTGCTGCTGCCCTTCTTCTTTCTTAGCATTGAATTCTAATTACTTTCAAAGGAGAGCGCCTGCGGAGCGGCTTTTATTGAGGGTTAGTCCTGGGAGCCCCCACACCCAACATCCACTCAGCACGCCGTACTTCTGGCTTTCAACTCTGGAGACAAACACCACATCCACTAAAAAGGTAAGAATCACCCTTAAATGTTTTTAGTGCTTAAAAGCTGTTTTGTTTTTTGGGGGTTTTTTTTTAAAATGAATGTTAAAAGCAATGCCGTGGACAACAGTCCGGAAAATTATTATGCATTTGCATCTTAATGTTCTGGTTCACACAAAAAATAATAATAATAAAGGAAAAATTATTAAAAGTAGGAAGAGTAGTTATGTATTTCAAGTAAACCAGCTCATTTCAGAAATGTGTGTGTGTGTGTGTGTGTGTGTGTGTGTGTGTGTGTGTGTGTGTGTGTGTGTGTGTGTGTGTGTGTGTGTGTGTGTGTGTGTGTGTGTGTGTTTGATTCCTGATGCGACACAACTGTTCCGGACCAAAACAACCAACCAAATCTGTTTCCTTGCTGTTTCCTTGCTCCCTCTGCCCGGTCGGCCCTGCAGCGGCCATGCGTGTGATTCTGGTTAAACCCACCAACGCCACCCGGCGTCTGGACTCGACGGGTGAAGTCTTGAACGATGGAGACCGTGAGCGCCTCACCTCGGGGGCTGCACCACCTCCAACAAGGCCGTCTGGGGGCGAGTGCAGGCAGTGTTTGGGTGAAGCGTCTTTTCCCCCAGAGGAGACGAGCCTGTGCTGCGGGTTTCCGCCGCTCAAGGTGAAGTCTAACGGAATCTACCCAGCGGGGGTCCCAGACGGGACGCCGCCGCCGCCAAAAAGCCGGAACCTCAGCTTGTCGGAGCTGAGCGATCAGGACTGGCTGCTGCTCCACAGTCAGGCCAGCAGCAGAGGAGAGCTTTCCTCTCCATCCCAGAGCCCTGGCGGCTGCCTGGGGCAACCGAACAGCAACGACAGGCGCTTTTGTTCCTGCCCCCACAGCCGCCGGCACCCCGAGGCTTCTAGTTCGCCTTCTAAACGGGACTCCGTCCGAGATCGCCTCTGTAATCTCACAAAGAGGAGAAGCCACTCATCTTCTCCATATATCCAAGTTTTCCCTCCGAGCAACCGAGTTTCTAGCAGCCACAGAGTGTTGGTGCAGGAGCCTGCGGCGGACTCTCGCCGCGCTCGCCTACCGCAGCCTTGTGACCTTTTCAAGCCCAAAGAAAGCGGACGCGCACCTTTATTCAACATCCCGCTCGACTCCGTCGACCCAACACAGAAGCCACCAGTAGACCCTCAGCCCTCAGCAGATTTCAACTGGACGGAGCTGTTTGGCACCGAGCCGATACTGGTTCAGCAGCGTCCCAAACCGGACTCCCACGATCCAGCGAGCAAGGCCTCGCGAGACCCCTCCATCATCCTCAACCGCCATCGCCTCCCACACCGCCCCCTGACCGCCGCCCAGAGGGGGCCGTCTCCTTCAGCCAGCAACAGGAGTGTCCAGTCCTTGTCCAGCAGCCAGTACAGTTCCCTCCAAACGCAGGACTTACTGGAGGAGATAAAACGACGGTACCAGGTCAGAAAAGCTTCAGCGCACGAGCGGAGGTCCGTATTCATGTCTCTGGTTGTTAACACCGTGTCTGAATTCACAGAGAAGCTCTCACCCCTTCATTGGATCAGAAGTTTCTCTTCTCAAGAACACCCCAGCGCCCGCAGACCCCCTGGAATCCGGAGTCAACGGGGACGCCATACACGCGCTCTCTGGATCCAGTCTCTCAGAGGGAGGCTCTGGCCAGCACCCGCTCCGGCTCCTCCACAGCGCCATCCTGGAGGACGCCTTCTCCAAAGTCATCAGGGAAGATCCCAACAAGGCCAACAGCGAGAACCCGACCAGGGAGGAAGGCAACGCCAAACAGAAGAAGACCAAGGATATCGGCTACCGGCTGGGCCAGAGGAAGGCTCTCTTTGGGAAGCGCAAACTGCTGAGCGATTACGCGCTGGTCTGTGGGATGTTTGGGATTTTGGTCATGGTGACCGAGACGGAGCTGTCGAGAGGGATTTACAGCAAGGTGAGGTCCTCTGTATTAGATTAAAAAAAAAGAAAAATCTTTATCTTCCTGATAAACATCTTATGTATTATACAAGGAACAGGTTGTCTCAAATACTGTTGTCTTCATGTCCCACAGGAATCCATATATTCACACGTGCTGAAGGGCCTGATCAGCGTCTCCACGGCTGCTCTCTTGGTTCTCATTGTGATGTATCATGCACGAGAAATTCAGGTACGTAGGAACACGTTCACACACACACACACACACACACACACACACACACACACACACACACACACACACACACACACACACACACACACACACACACACACACCTTTGATTTAGAAACAAGAGCCCTCTGAGTATGGACACTTCCCATGAATGAATCGGTGAAGGTTCTCTCGCTTTTCTTGCAGCTCTTCATGGTGGACAACAGTGCAGACGACTGGAGGATAGCTATGACCTTTGAGCGGATTCTCTTCGTCGTCCTGGAGCTCCTCGTCTGCTCCATCCATCCTGTCCCGGGCCAGTACGTCTTCAGCTGGACCACTCGTCTCGCCCGCAGCTACACGCCGGCCGCCGCCGATGCTGACGTGGACATCATCCTTTCCCTGCCGATGTTCCTGCGCCTCTACCTGATCGGCCGGGTGATGCTGCTCCACAGCAAGCTCTTCACCGACGCTTCTTCCCGCAGCATCGGGGCGCTCAACAAGATCAGCTTTGATACTCGCTTCGTGATGAAGACGCTGATGACCATCTGCCCTGGTACGGTTCTGCTGGTCTTCAGCGTGTCCTGCTGGATCATCGCTGCGTGGACTGTGCGTGTCTGCGAGAGGTATCAGCTGAAAAACTACTCTTCCTCTAATAATAATAATAATAATAAATAATATTGAATTCAGCCATTGATGACGATTGCACACATCTTCAATTAATCTATGTAAATATGCAATATTTTTAATGTCTGAAAAATGACCCAAATTATTCACTGCAAACATTAATCTTGCTGGACACCAACCGAGTCTTTGTTGCGACTGCGCAGGTACCACAATGCTCAGGAGGTGACCAGTACGTTCCTCGGGGCGATGTGGCTGATCTCTATCACCTTCTTGTCCATCGGCTATGGGGACATGGTCCCTCACACCTACTGCGGGAAGGGGGTTTGTCTGCTGACAGGAATCATGGTGAGACCGACGGGTTGGCCAAAAAAATGTTTCCACGTGGGTTCAGTTTCAGATGTGTTTAAAATGTACGTGACGCTAACACCTCTGTCTGATCACCATGTCAGGCGGTTTTAATAAGCGCTGCTCTGCTACAGGGCGCCGGCTGTACAGCGCTGGTGGTCGCTGTGGTTGCCAGGAAGTCTGAGCTCACCAGAGCCGAGAAGCACGTGCACAACTTCATGATGGACACTCAGCTCTACAAAAAGGTCCCATCTCTTAGAAAGCATATTTAAAGTCTAATAGTAGATGGTTAGAAGCTGTATTGAGCAAATAGCTGACTTCTTACACTAGAAACAGTGAAAACTTTTGTCCCCTTCAGATAAAAAACACAGCAGCAAATGTTTTAAGGGAGACGTGGCTCATCTACAAAAACACCAAGCTGGCTAAGAAGGCGGACCGGGCCAAAATACGTCACCATCAGCGCAAATTCCTTCAGTCCATCCACCAGTAGGTCTAAAATGTATGCTGTGTCAGGTTTGTAATGTAAATGATGTCCAATCAACTCTGGCTGTATTTCATTGATCATTTTCAGACTTCGGGCTCTGAAAATGGAGCAACGGAAACTGACTGATCAGGCCAACACAGTTGCTGACCTTGCCAAGGTTCGTAAATTCCTCTGATATTAGAAAATGTTTATTTGTTGTTGCTTTTAACATTCACTTTACAGAATAATGTATTTTTGCACTTTTGACTATGTCAGAATATAGAAAAACAAACATACATGAGCCAAGCACAAGGGGGGAATGCAAAGACTTCATTTAGATACATGTGATTGTGATCGTTTTGAAGAGTGATTGTGCTAGATATTTCCAAATCTTCTTCAATCTGCAACAATTAAACAGTGAGGTTCTCTCCAGAATTTCACTCTGCTTTCAAAGGTGCAATGTGCAAGGTAGACATTGAGTCATATTGTTTCTGAGCACCGTTTTTCACCCACGCTCACCATCTTCAAAGCTGTTGCTTTGACATCAGATGTGTTAACTGCAGTCTTACTGCTTTGCAGACACAGAACATGATGTACGAGCTCTTGGCAGAGCTGCAGCACAGAAGTGAGGAACTAGACAGGAGGATTATAGCCCTGGAGGAAAAGCTGGACTCCATCCACCTCTGCGTCCAGTCGCTACCTGTTGTGCTTTCTCAAGCAATAACCAAGATACAAAAGGACCTCCTGGATGAGTTGGCCTACAGGGTCCACTTCCTGTCATCTTCTTTGAGCTCTGAGTGTTGTTCAGTCCCTGCCAGGCAGCTCTATGCAGGACCCAGCACACCAGAAACCCCATGCAGCTCATAAAACTCACCCTGCAAGTTTGCTCTTTATCTGAAACCTTTCTTAGTTCGCACTTTTGATGCTGCGTCACATTTATACACTTACACAATTCCCCCCTGACAGTTTGGGCTGCATGCCGACTGTTACTGAGCAGCCCAAACAAAAAAAGAGGAGTCACTGTTTGAGATTGTGGAGAAAAGGGGATTACTATTCATTTATTTCCTCAGCTCAAATCTTATAATGGAGAAAAGGGAAGAAAGTTTTCTATGCAAATAGGCAGTAGTCAAGATGATCCTATCATTTATTTAGAATAAAATACTGAATTTTTCACGGAAGAGCATGTTTTAAAAATTCTAGATTTACCTCTGAATTTTGTGTTTTCAGTCTATTTTTGAAAGAGTAAATTCTAATCTAACCTTCTAACTTTTGCCCACTTCCCCCAAACTTTTGTTCAAATTTAAGAGCAAATAAGAATATCTGAAACATTCTTTTTACTGACTGATCAGATTTTTAATTACTTATTTGTTATAGCAGTAGGCATATATATATATATATATATATATATATTATGTCAAAGGTTAAAGGGGACTAAAAAAACAAAGACAAACCTAATCGAGCTGTAGGCTCCAAATTAATCTAAAATGGACGCTATGATTACGCACAGGGTTAGTCACGTTCGTTTTCTTTTTATAACAAACTGAAGCGTTGATATAGTTTACTAAACAGTATAGTCAACTATGAGATCTAACAGATTCTGACTTTTGATGTGAACGATAAAAGTCAGAATCTGTTAGATCCCATAGACTATACTGTGGGATCTCACAGATTCTGACTTTTATTGTTCAAAAGTCAGAATCTGTTAGATCCCATAGTTGACTATACTGTTTAATAAACTATATCAACTATGGGATCTAACAGATTCTGACTTTGATGTGAACAATAAAAGTACTGTTTCACCAAACACTGAACAGGTAATAGGGTGCTGTTCTCGTAAGATTGTTTACCAAGACCCCCATCCGTTTGTCAGGATACCGGTTACTGCGTAATCTCGCGAGAATTATCTGGAGGCGAGCTGCACCCACGAGAATGTTGTTTCGCGCGCTGAAGCTAAGCTCCAGTCACTGTCGAGATTGACAGCTCAGTTAGCCAATAATCATAATGTGTGTAAAGTATTTCAACCAATTAACGGACTGACTTTTGAAAGAGGTGGGGTACGAAAGTCTTAAAGAATAATTCATTGATCGAGCTCCAACAAGGCAGAGTTGGTCGTGCCAGCCCTCTTTAGAAGTTATTTGGGGAAAACGTGCATTATATTTCTGAAACGCAAGTTTACTGTTTTCTCTTTGACGAACAAACAGGTAAAACTTGTTTTGTTGCATTTGAATGACTTTCAAAGTTGTTTTCATTGATATTTTTACTCAGAAGCTAGCTTACTACGGTTGGCTAACTTGCCAAGTCCTCCCTCGTTAGTGTGTAGTTAACACACCGCATCAGGATCTGTGGGAACTCAAATATTAATTTAAATCATGGGCGTTTTTGGTAATCGAAAGCGCTTTCATTCTGCCAAATGTTGGTTTCTTTTCCACCATAACAAAAGGGGGAAAGCTTTTTTTTTTTTTTTTTAAAAAAAGTTATTTTATTTCCTTTGCATTGAAGAGTGGTTGGTAAACTTGATTAAAGAGCGTTGTTTTCTGTTGTTTATCTGCAGCGGGTCTGCAGAAGCAGGTCAGCACATGGTGACGGTTTAACCACCTTTCATACACCGCTGCTCACTAGGAAAACAAAACAAACGCGCTGCCACACATACTTAATTCTCTATTTCCCACACTTCTCTGTTACGACGCGATCTTGTTTTTGCATTTGTTTTGAACTAATAATAAAAAAAGCTTCATCACGCATTTTGCGTGGGTGGTTGTAGATTGTTTTTGATGGTCGTAGTGGTGTATTGATAAGTGGTATTTAGGTTTATTTCCAGCCTGAGCTTGGAGCACAGATGCGTACATGGACGTCCGTGCTGCTGACTGTTGGATAAAGATGATCTTTGCGTTTTTTTTTTTTAATCGATCGTACGATGTTTACACGGTGGCATTTCTGCGTGTTTTATTGTCATGGAAGGAAGGCACATTGTTAGCTAGCGCTCCCTTCTGTCCGGATGTGCTTGGTTTTAAAAGAACTGGGAGTGGCCTGCAGTCCATTTTCCCGCACTGTATTTAAATAAGCTAGATCCCTCCCTTTGTGAGATCCTATACAAATGACAGCCAAGTTCTGACAGGGGCACAATGAACAATGCACTCATATTTCTGCCGCGGTGAACAATTAGCTTTTTAAAATCGTTTTCATTGTGATTAGGCAGGCTCCTGCATTCAGTCATACACAAAGTTTACTGAATGAAAATAACAATGGGCAGCACTGCTGATTGCTGTTGCGCAGACCTTCCTAAAATGTATAATGTGGTTTGTACTTCATGGCTGTCGGATGCCTATTGAAATGCAGTTTGTTTTCTATTAATTATACATCACATGTTTCATGTGCAGTCTGATTTTTTAAAATGTGGAAGTTTATTGATGATGATATCCAAGGAAACTGATGTATTCAGGTTGCCTTTTGTCTTACTTGTAATGTCTTTAATGAAAAATAACTGCAAGGCCTGACATGTAATAATCAACTACAATAACATGTCACCAACTACAAATGTTGCATTTAATTTTCTATCAGTAAATTAACCTGTTACCCTGTTAATATAAAGCTATTACAGAAGCATCCAAATTAACCTGATATTCTAAAACCTTTTTGGTGATTATGGGAAATGTCTTATTTCAAGACCTTTGATTTAAGATGTTCTTTTTTTTCCTTCTTGGGTGTTTTAAAGAGTATTTGAAATTCATTGTATTGCTGAAAATTGTGGCAGCATGTAAAAGTTAATCATTAGAACTGGCATATGTTCTTGGCATGACAAAGAGCAGCTGCCATGTGGATTCAAGTGCGCACAATGGATGGGAAGGAAACCCACCGGGTGGATTCTTTGTCCAAACTCACCAAAGTGGATGAACTGCGACAAAAAATCATGGAGCTGTTTAAAGTGGAACCAGAAAGGCAGAGGTTGTTCTACCGTGGCAAACAGGTAAACCAGCAGTGTTAAAATCTTGTTTTGACAAATCTTTTCAAACAAACTGCCCTTTTATATCCAAAAAACTCAGTTTGAACTATTAAAGTTGTGTTTAGAGAGGGAATATGGGTAATGGTTGTAGCTAGAATAATTTGTCCTTTTTCTATTTACATTAGATGGAAGATGGCCATACCATATTCGACTATAACGTGGGCTTGAACGATATTGTGCAGCTGCTTGTCAGGCAAAAAGCACCCCCTACTGAAGAAAACAAAAACAAGGACAAAGAAGCTGAGCTCTCTGATTCTGATTCGGGTTGTGGCTCCACCCAGAGCGAGTCCGACAAGAACTCGACCCACGGTGAGGTCGAAGGTCAGGCCGCTGGAACGTCTGCCCAGACAAACACCCCGGAGCTGGTTGATCCTGGGTTTGGACTCTACAAGGTGAATATTACATAAAGCTTTTGGGATTCAATTATTTTGTTGTATAGAAATGTGGATGGAATAAAGGTTTTAGAGCCATGAGACATTTTTCTGTTTTTAAAGATCAATGAGCTTGTAGATGCAAGAGACCTAAACATGGGGGCATGGTTTGAGGCCCAGATTATGAATGTTACAAAGAGCCCAGGAGAGGGTGCTGGTGAAGGAGGAGCAGAGGAAGAGATACTTTACCATGTTAAATTTGAAGAGTAAGTATTTTTGACTTCTTCTGGCTTTCTGACAGAATAAAATGTATGCCAATGATTTTTTTTTTTAGCTTAGCATGCTTGTTACACAGCAAAACTACTGGTATGCTAGTGTTTTACGTAAGGTATAAAAAGGAAACACTTGGACCATTTAAAGCATTAATTGATTACCACAGCTACCCAGAAAATGGAGTGATTCAGTTGCTTGGCAAGGATGTGCGCCCCCGTGCCCGTACAGTGTACCAGTGGCATCAGCTGGAAGCAGGGATGATTGTCATGGTCAACTACAATCCAGATGACCCCAAGGAGCGTGGCTACTGGTATGATGCTAAAATTCAGAGGAAGAGAGAGACGCGCACTTTGCGAGAGATCTATGCCAAGATCATCCTTGGGTAAGCATTTTAACTAAGGTCTAGTGTTTTCAGGCCTTGATTTTTTTAAATGGTTAATGAATACTAACAATGGCTTTCATTTTCTTGTAGTGATGTGGGTGATTCTCTCAATGACTGTCGAATCATTTTCCTGACTGAAATCTACAAAATTGAGGAAGCTGGTTCTCTGGGTGATGTTCCAGCTGGATCTGAGAGTCCACTAAAAAGTATGTTAAGAGGTTTTTTTTCCCTGAAACATAAAAGTTTGAGATCATACATTTATCATGTTAAAATTTCAGTAATCTTTTTAAATACTATATAGATATTATTGATTTTATTTTCAGCAATGCTGTAAACCTGGTGTACAAGTTGCACAAATATTAGTATCATTGATGCATCAAGCAATTTATCTGTATTTTTTGAAATGATTGTATTGCTTAAAAGGATCCAATGGCCCCGAGTGCAAGGACTGTAAGGATAATCCAAATGTCACCTGCCGCTCGTGCAACTGCAAGATTTGTGGCATCAAGCAGGATCCAGACAAACAGCTGCTGTGTGACGAGTGTGACATGGCCTATCACACCTACTGCCTGAACCCCCCACTGACTTCCATCCCTGAAGACGAGGACTGGTCAGTAGGATAAAATGAATTCTGTTCATCAGTTGGTTAATTTATTGATTTGCTCTGTTTGTAACATGCTTGTCACAATGTCTCAGGTATTGCCCGAGCTGTCGTAATGACTCGAGTGAGGTTGTGCTTGCTGGAGAGAAACTGAAAGAAAGCAAGAAGAAATCTAAGATGGCTTCTGCCAGCTCCTCCAGCCAGAGGGACTGGGGCAAGGTGAGTCTTGAACCAGTTTTACCGTGTGGTGTATATTTACTATAGGCAACATTTACAGATAGAAATAATGTGTGTCCCTCCTCTTTAGGGAATGGCCTGTGTTGGTAGAACCAAGGAGTGCACCATCGTTCCCTCCAATCACTATGGCCCCATCCCAGGCGTCCCTGTTGGCTCCCAATGGAAGTTCAGAGTTCAGGTTAGTCATACAAATGTGATTAGACATGTGACCTGTTTATTTAAAAAAAAAGAAAAAGGTCCTGTTATTATTATTTTTTTTTAATTTATCTTTTTTGTTTTTTTTTTAATTTAATAACTCTGGTTCTCTAGGTCAGTGAATCTGGCGTCCACCGGCCACATGTAGCTGGTATTCATGGAAGGAGTAATGATGGTTCCTACTCTCTGGTCCTGGCCGGAGGTTATGAGGATGATGTGGTGGGTGTTGTACCAAATCCATATCCATCTCTTTGAAAATAATTGTCATTTTTCTTTTTATAATGTAAGATATTTATACTTGTGTTTTTAGGATGACGGTAATGAATTCACTTACACTGGTTCAGGGGGTCGAGATCTTTCTGGCAACAAAAGGACAGCTGAGCAGTCATGTGATCAAACACTCACTCACATGAATCGGTGTGACTTTGAATTAACTGAAACTTTGTCGTTGCCTAGGGCAACAGTTTAAGTCATTAACTATCATGTAAATTCTGTTTTCATAGTGCCCTAGCTCTCAATTGTAATGTTCCCGTCAATGACAAAGTTGGAGCAGAAGCAAAGAACTGGAAGGATGGCAAACCGGTCAGGGTTGTTCGCAGCTGCAAGGGTCGGAAGCACAGTAAATACGCTCCTGAGGAAGGGAATCGATACGATGGAATCTACAAGGTTTGAGGAAAAAGCTCAACTGGTTTCACCAGTTACCTGAAGACTGATGAGATATGTTTAGAGTTGAAAATGGTATCTCTGCCTTCCTTAAGGTGGTGAAGTACTGGCCTGAGAAAGGGAAATCTGGTTTCTTGGTATGGAGGTATCTGCTGAAACGTGATGACGATGAACCGGCACCGTGGACCAGAGATGGCAAAGAACGCATCAAGAAGCTGGGTCTTATAATACAGGTAAGACTAACAGCTACTTTATACAAATCAACATTGCCTGTAGCATCTTTTTACAGGCAGTTGCAGCTTTTGGAGCCAAAACAAATCAGGTTGCCAATTGGTTGTGGTATTAAAATGACATGCCAACATTTGATTTAAGCTTGGCTTGGTTACAGTACCCTGCTGGCTATCAAAAAGAAAAGGAGAACAAAAATGAAGCAGAAGTGGAGGAAGGCACACCCAGTAAAGCAAAGAGGAAGAGAAAATCTCAAGGTAATGGTGAGTTGAGTATTTTACCTTTTCCTCACATATAAATAAATAAGTGACTGATTAATCTGTTTGTTGTGCTTATTGTTGTTTTCTGTGCTACAAGTTGTTGATACTTTGTGACTGTTTCTGTTACTGCTGGCTTGTAGAGTGATTTGCCCCACGGGGACAACAAAGAATCCTTGAACCTTGAACCATATTTTTTGCTATCCCAATTAGGATTTGTGTAAACTGGGTACCATGAGTGGGGTAGCCAATGTTGCACATGGTGTTGGACTTTCACAGAACCAGTTACTACATAGAACCAAATATTTCTACATTTATTGTGTTTTTATTTGTAAATTTACAATGTTTTTTTTTTTTTTTTTTTTTACAGAATCTTCCAAGAGTTCACCAGCCAAAACTCCTAAGAAAGTAAAAGTGGAAGAGTACAAGCTTACTAGGGAGCAGAAGACGCTGATAAAGAATGATACAGTCAACAAAAAAGTGTGGGATGAAGCCATGCAGTCCCTGTCACTCGGACCGGTGAGGATGGCATCTTAGGTTGACATCTTCAATAAGTTTCTCATTTGTGACTGTTAGAAATGTGTTAATGTGCTTTGGCTTGTTTCTGCAGAAATTCTTGAACAAAGTTGAAGAAGTTTTTCTCTGCATTTGTTGCCAAGAAGTGGTCTATCAACCCATCACCACAGAGTGCCAACACAATGTCTGTAGGGTACGTAACCACCCAAGTTGAACTTTTTGATTCTTTATGCTAAATCATATTAATTGTAGCAACTAAATGCTCTGGGTTGTAGGAATCTATTAAAAACTTGCCACCATCACTGTTTTATTTTTTAAACCCCAGGAATGCCTTCAAAGGTCCTTCAAAGCGGAGGTATACACCTGCCCTGCGTGCCGGCATGACCTGGGCAAAAACTACTCCATGGTTGTCAACAAATCCCTGCAAGACATCCTAAATCAGCTGTTCCCAGGATACAACAATGGGCGATGATCTTGTGGATACCTGCTGTAAACTGTAAGGAGAAATTTTAGCAGAGGCAATAAAGAATCAGTTTCTCTTAATATATTTTTTGATTATAAAACTACAATTTTGAAGACACGGTGCTACCACTTTTACATGATATCTGCCATAATGTGTAGCTAATGATAAATTGAAAAATGTCTTTGTATCTAAACCATTATTCCGCTAATATTAAGCCCAGTGTTGCAGTTCTATTAACTTCTACTAACATTGTCAAAGCAAGTAAAATGTGTTTTACTTTTGACTAAATCCCTCCACATTTAGCACTCCCCAATTAACTTGTGGATATTCCGTTTGCCCGGCCTGTTTTTGCTCAACTTGTACACTTTAATGTAAATTGAGTTGGCAAACCGTTATCAGATTTTGAAATTGCACTGACATAAAACCAAACTGTAGACGATACGAGACGGAACGCCTTTTATTCTAAACCTCTCAAAGTGTCTTCAGGAGAAGTGTCATCAATTGTGATTGGCCTTTTTTATGCTGTTTCCATTAATAAGTATTTTTTTCCCCCCCTAATAACATTTGTCAGAATTAATTTGCAAGTTACGAATTTGTTGAAAGAGAAAATAATAGGTCCTAAAAGCCATTATACTCCATGGATAAAATAAAATCCAAACAATCTGTAGACCTAAACTAAATCTAATAACTTTGTATTCTATAACAATTGAAACTTGTGATTAATATGATTTTGTTTTTCCTTACTGCCATTTGTAAAACACTTGGTTTTCATCTTTGTTTTTGTCCACCTGAAAAATGCTGGCATCTAGTTGAATTCTCAAGGATATTTCGTACTTTATACAGAAATTTAATTATTTCAAAATGAGGTCGTTGCCTTGTCATGGTATGGTATGGTATTTCAACAACTTGTAGAAATGCCAGTATTGATTTTCAGCAGAAATAAAGCTTTGCAAAGCCTTGAAAATGTATATTTTCAGAAAATTGTATAATTTTTTTTTTTTTTAGCTGTTTTAGTCTTGATAGTCTTAGAGTTGCTCACACATGTTTTGTGCAAAAATTTGTGAATACATTTTCAGTATTACTCAATAAAAAGTGAAAATCATATCTGTGTTTGCTGAAATTAGCTATAACTTTAGTGCAGTTGACGTTTATTGGTTTCCTATTTTAACTTGACTAAAAGACAGGTGCTTTATATTTTAGTTACTATCATGATTTTTGCCTTCTAGCTTAATCCCTAAAGATATATGTTGTCCAAATGTGTTTGCTAGATAATTTTTTGGTGTGTGTATTTGAGTATTTGACGTGTTTGACTAGGTAAGAGACCTGGCGGTGCGTACGTGAGATACGTGTAATTAAGAGTATTAATCGGGGTAAACATTGTGAGTACTAACTACCTTTTTCTATTGGTTGATTTATGTGCCGATAACCGGCTAAACCAATCACATTTTTGGGTTTGTCACTACGGCGTCTCGAAAACAAGGTTCAGCCAATCACGAAGACGCGTTTTTAAAGGGGGCGTAATTCATTGTAGCATCAGTTAGCTTAAGCGAGATGAACATAGACCCTTGCATTCTTTTTACCAAACAAAATTGATTCAACAAAACGGAATAAAGACAGCCGTCGCTGCAGGAGGTGAAATTTCCCTAGTAGGACCTAATTTCATTGGTGTTCAAATTCTGGTGTGATTGTATTTTGTGGTATTCGTCGTCAGGTTTTGTTTGGTCTTAAAGCAGATATGAAAGTAGCTACACTGACGTTAGCTCTCGGCCGATAAGATAGGGTGAAGTGTGACGTTACGGGTGTTGGAAATAGGTGTATTACACGTTGAGATATATTTATTCGAATCATTTAGAGGTTACCGTGAATTCGACGTTTTTAATTCAAAACGCATTTGTTCGAAATGCATATTGTCACCTTAAATGAAATGCTAGCCATTAGCCAATAGCAGCTGTGCAGAATTGTCGTCCCCAACAGCAACAACGGCGACTTCATCGTCAAGTGGCCTCATTTTCATTTTGAAAATGTTAACTTTTGTAGAAGATGAATGCAATTTGTGGGCAATGGCAGATGCCGGGCCAAAGAAGAGCTAAATCGGGGATGCAGGCCCCTTTTTGTTGTGGTTAGACCGCTTGGGTTCATGTTGCTTCCTCCTCCTAGTGGCCCAGTCCTGCCTTCTAAAAAAAGGAGTTTCTGATTGCTGTGTTGTTGTGAGTTGGTAATGACGAAAACAAAGTAAAAGCTTATTTAGTTTGGCTTGCAAGGTTAATTTCCTGGTAGGAGTAGCACTACGGGGTGTTTATACAAATAACTTTGAACCGACTGTTTGCCTTGCCCAGTTGTGTTACTTGTATTACAAATTCAACACACCATATTGTTTGCTCACGTAAACCTTTAAACTTTGAGGTACAACCTTTAATAAGTATTGATATTGTTGCTTTATACCTGTACGTTTTGTATTGGTAATAAACATTAAAGGGTTCTACTCTAGTGGATAATTGCCAATATCAGAATGTTCAATATTAATATTTCAGCATTAGTCTGCAGTAAATTATAATGTAACAGTACAGAAAGACGACCCTATTGGATCATTTGTAAGGCATATGGATACTTAAGTATTACAATCTAGCAATTCTTGCCACAGGTTTTTACTTTAGATAGGTTTTATACTGTGAATAGGTTTTCATACTGTGAATATGTGTATACTGTATTTATAACTTGTTGCACTGTTGAACCGGAGCTGCACCACAATTCCGTTGTACCACGCAATGACGATAAAAGTATTCTATTCTATTCTATTCTATTCTATTCTATTCTATTCTAAATACTTTCAAGGGGAAAATGGCTAAATTGGATAGCAACCTACAACACCATCATTATGTAGTCAAAATGAATAAATAAAAACATGAAGGGCATTTATCATAACTATCACAGTGTTTATAAAATGACAAGATTAAACAAGATTAAAAGTGACAGGATTAACAGTTAACAGTCAGGATTAAAGGTACCTTAAATTTTGGTAGTTGAGCTACTGAGCATTCTGGCTGACTGTAAACAGAAGGTCAAAACGTGTTTAAAAGAAAGCATTTAAAGTATAATATCAAATCAAGTAGCAGCAGAAAGCCCATTGTGAGCATACGTTGATGCCCACGTACATCTTGATCCAGCTCTCCTGGTGTAATAGCCAGTCTCCTAGTATCTCCTCCATGCTTCAGAGACTTCAACCTTGCTGTTACCGTGCTTATGGATGCTCTGTTCTGGTGTGCTGGATTTCACCAGCATTAGGACAAAACTAGATAAGAATCAGCCAGAAAAATCAACAAGTTGTTAAATCTGCTCAATCAATACACAATCATTCCAATTTGGTGGTGTCACTTTCACCAACAATATTTTATTTTAAAATGGGCAGATTCTTGAGTTTTATGTTATGCATAATGTCTTGAGAAGAATGAAGATTTCTCTGCAGTTTGCATGTATTGACATATTGCTCTTGTTTTGCTACAGTAAAACACTATCCTCCCAAAACCTGGTTATAGACTGAATGTTCTGTTTCTCCCAGGTTTACCTGCAACCCAGGCAAGGACCCATGGCTACTGAAGAGCGCCTGGACACGATGCTGGCTCCTCACCCAGCCAGGGACTCACTCCCTAACTCTATCCAGCCAGTCCGAGACCAGATTGTGACCCAGGAAGCAGCCATAGCTGAAACCCCTGAAAAAGCACTGACCTCAGAGTATGGCACCACACCAAAACTCCCGCCTCAACCTGCAGACCCAAATGTAGCTCCGGGCCTTGCTCCAGGTTCTGAGTTACCCCATACAGCTCTTCCACAACCGCCACTCGGCGCCAAAAACCCCAGCTGCAAGATCATGACGTTCCGGCCCACTATAGAAGAGTTCAAAGATTTTGCCAGATACATTGTCTACATGGAGAATCAAGGAGCTCACCGAGCTGGGCTGGCAAAGGTGACAATAACAACTACTTACCCAAATGTACCAAATGTCCAATGTACTTGCAAGCTATTATAAACATGAATATTTGACTATATGTACTCTCTAGGTTGCAGTAAAACACAAGACAATAAATGTTGTCCATCCTTAGGTGATTCCTCCAGAGGGATGGAAGCCTCGGAAGTCCTACGACACTATTGAGGACATGGTGATCCCAGCTCCCATCATGCAGGTGGTGACCGGCCAGTCTGGTCTGTTCACGCAGTATAACATCCAGAAGAAGTCAATGAGTGTGGGTGAATATCGAAAGCTGGCTAACAGTAAGAAGTAAGTTGCCATCATTTGTAAACCTGGTTCCGGTTGTGTAGCTGAGTTTGGAAATACACAGGCATCACTTTCATTTTTCACTTAACGTTTAACCTGTTAAATGCTCTGCATACGCAAATTAGTGGCGTGCTGAATGTGTGCCATAAACTAGTTTTATGGCTGGGCCACACCCCACCTCTCTATATATAAAATGGCTGCCTCTGTTTTCAGGTATTGTACTCCCCGACATAAAGACTTTGATGACCTAGAGAGGAAATACTGGAAGAACCTAACTTTTGTGTCACCAATTTATGGTGCTGATGTCAGCGGCTCCATCTATGATGAAGTGAGTTATTTTTATCTGTGGGTATTTAATGATTTATATATGTTTGGTAGTTTGTTGATGCATATTTTGGATAATTTACAACTACCAGTATTAATTCAAATACTGTTTGATACTATTTCAAATTAATTAATTCAAAAACTGTTTGATACTATTTGATACAATAACGCCATCTGGTGGCTAATGTTAAAACCTCAGGGATATGGGTCGAATTTGCGAAATGTAAATACTAATTTGTATTAATAAAACTGCTCCAGGGTATTCAAGAGTGGAATATCGGTCACCTCAACACCCTGCTGGATATGGTGGAGCAGGAGTGTGGCATCGTTATTGAGGGTGTCAACACTCCCTACCTCTACTTTGGCATGTGGAAGACTACGTTTGCTTGGCATACGGAGGACATGGACCTCTACAGCATTAACTACCTGCATTTTGGTCAGCCAAAGTCTTGGTAAATAGTGTTTTATTTTTTCTGAGACCATGTCAGACATATCAACACTTTGTAGCTCAAAGTTTTGTCAAAACCCGTTGAAGGCAAGCTAAGCATTGTAAATTTCTTAGGTCAGCTATTTTTTTCATCACTGAAACAGGATGACTTATCTACTATGAGGAAGACAAAGCAAAAAGACTGCCCTTGAGAGTCTTTAACAGTTGTGTGTACAGTGAACCCTCATTCATCGCCGGGGTTACGTTCTGAAAATGCCCCGCGATAAACAAAATCCGCGAAATAGAAACCCGTTTGCTATTCAAATACTGTACATGTTACGGCCTCATCATCCCTCCTCGCGATCTTTATTAACGCACACGGCGCGGACACAGCTGATAAATTGCCAGACGGCAGAAATCAGTCCGGACCGCGACGCACCGCACCCGGTATAAACCCGCCTCACCCCGTAAAATACAGTACATTTGGTCATGGAGAAAAATCTGTGAAACAGCGAAGCCGCAAAAAGTGAACCGCGTTACAGCGAGGGGTTCACTGTATATGAGGTTTTACCTAATGCATGCCATTTGTCAAACTCTTGCCATTTGTTTCCTTCCTCTTTTTTCAAACCTTTAATTTTAGTCTTATGGCATAATCAGTGCTGTTAATGGGAGCATGACCCCACCCTCTGCAAAAATTGCAGAGCCATTTGTGGAATTCCCCTGCAGCTCAGCCACCTTCAGTGTCATCTCCTGCCATAATGACTGCAGCTCTCACACCCGCAAATCTGTCGCAGATTAAAGCCTGGGAGTCACTTTCTCGTCACTCTCTTCTTTTCCTTTCTTTATTGCTGAAACGTTCTTCATCCTCACCCCCGGAAATACTGGTGGAAGGACTGAGTCTGTTTGACTTGTCCAGCGGCGTTGACATGTTTTTATTTGTTCTTGTGGGACAAAAACATATTCCAGAATAGAACAGAGCCTTCCACTTCCACCACTCTGTTCCCTGCAGAGATAGAAAAGTTCAAGCCCCCATTTGCTCTCTGTGTTCAGGTTTGT
>BJFM01000359.1:255106-274721 GCA_016586285.1 Arothron firmamentum
CCCCCCCCCCCACTAAGATAGAAGGGACAGCCATGTAGTTGTCATGGCAACTGTGGTCTAAAGACGGAATGTGTAGGATGAGGTGTACCGATTGGCTGATTCATTTGTTTTCTTCACTGCTGACGGGAAAACTGAAAATGCTCATAAGACTAAAAGTAAAAAACTCAGATCTAAAATATACAGATTATAATGAAGAATATCTATGGTCAAGTTGCTAAGCTGTTTTGAAAAAAAAAAGAAAAAGACATTAATCTTCTCCTAAATGCTTTTTACTTTTAGTTTTATGGCTTTTGGTATGTTCAACATGTTAAAAGACTTTTTGGGGTGAATGGTTACATGAGAGGCTAATCAAATTGTCACATTGCATTTATTCATATTTAATAAAACTTGCTTCTAAATTGTAAGAGCTAATACACTTGTTACAAGCCTCTGCTCAGGGAAAATAGCATAATCCCCTCTAGAACAGCATGCACTGAAAGATTCCTCCTCTGTGAAGCTCTGAGCTCTAGCTGCAGGTGGCAGTGTGGCACTGTCTCGTCTCTTACTCTTTTGAGGTCTTTGTTTCGGTGTATTTCACCGTAACTGTTTTTCCTTTAATTTTTCCTGTCTTCATTTTCAAATGTCAGTGTACTTGTTAAGGCATGTAGGTAGCAGTTAATTACCTGATGTCACTGAGATGCTTCTAAATTGGGTGGAATAATTAAAGTGATAAAGATCATTGTCATAACATCAGATCCGATTTAAGCACAGGCAAATCCTTTGCACTGCTCTGCAGAATCACACTTAGCAATACGGGTTTGCAATTTATTATGACAGCAGAAATGGCCAAAGTTAAAAAGAAAAGCTAAATGCTATGGTTAATTTCCTGTCTTAAAATGGTAAGTGCTGATGGCAGTGAAATGTCTCATCTCTCCTCAAAGACTCATTTCTTCATGTCCTGCTCTTTATTGCCCGTTCCATATTTTCCAAAAATGATTTCACGTGTTATTGTTGAGGCTTTGCTGTAGTTTGATTGAAACACTTTGCCTTTTTATCTGCAGGTATTCGGTCCCACCCGAGCATGGCAAGAGGTTGGAAAGGCTGGCACAAGGTGAGGCCCTGAGGATACCTTTAGCTCACTGTGTGAATGTGTTGACATTGAAACTGGACCTTCAAGCTTGTTTTACTTTATGATCCATGTAAAAAAAAAAAAAAGAAAAAAAGTTTAACTTAAGAATAAACAGCCATGTAGCTCATTAAATTTTTGGTCGGCACAGGTTGCTAAATATTAATGACGTCTGCAAAATGAGAAACAGAAATGTCTGATTTGACTCTGGCAAGTTGAGTGTTTTTTGAACACCTTTTCAAACATTTGACATCTGTTGCTCTTGCTGATTCTTCTATTAGCATGGTTTTAATAATGGCATGGCTGCTGGAGGGACTGTGTGAGAAAGGGCGCAGAGCAGGAGACAGGAACTTAATTTTCCAACTCAAAAGGACAGAATAAAGTCTTTAAGTTAATATCATTCTGCAGAGAGCTCGGAGAGCCAGCTGCATTTTAATGGGGATTAATACTCAGGCTCTGCTGGCACATTATTCACTTTTATCAGCTCCAACAAGCAGGCAGGCGATGAGAGAATAGAGGCCTCCTTTTCTCTCGCTCTTGCTTTGTAGAGTGGAACAGAGGCTGAAACAATGCATTGAAAATGAAGGGTGAAATAGGTGTAGATTATGCTGTCATTCACATTAAATTTTAACTAGGCGGTGACTGGGATGGACCCCCTTTGAGGCACCAGTGGGCAGAGGCACTAAAGAGTGGGAGACGGAGTGATGGAGGAGAAATTCTTGCTTTTGATTATGTGGAGGCTGTCTGGGCTTCTGTCTGCCAGACCAAGAGTGAGCTTTTGTTTTAGAGCGAGCTAAGGGCTTTGAAAACCCAAAATGTCAGCAGGATGTGATGATCTGAAAGCTTTTATGAAGAAAACGGAAGGATTATTTTGCAGAACAGTTTTCAGCTTCTCAATTTTTATACTAGCAGCAGCCCAGTTTTGTGTGTTGAAATGTTGGTGGCATGAAGCGTTTTCAAGTCTATAAAAGTAGCATTAATTCCTTATGTTTTTGTTATTCTTCCCATCCTCCCTGCAGGCTTCTTTCCTGGTAGTTCACAAGGCTGTGATGCATTCCTTCGCCACAAGATGACGCTGATATCTCCATCCATCCTGAAGAAATATGGCATTCCATTTGACAGGGCAAGTGGTGCCTTATCTCATGTTTTTGACATTGAACACGCTTTTTGTTTTCGACCGCCTTTGGTCTGCTATGCAGTGCACATTGGGTAGATTACTAAATTTCATGAAATCATTTATAACTGCTATGTGTGCCATGTTAAACTGTTTATAACACCCATCATTACATGGGAGAAAAAAAAAATCCTATTTTGCATAATTCTTTGGTGTTTTCAATACTCAGCATTTATTCCCTATGCACAAATCAATAGAAGAAAAAAAAAAAACCCACACTGTGAAGAGCCTCCTTCTCTGGCCCAGTTAGTCTAATTTCCCTTTCAGGATGTTATAATCAGGGTGAATAAGTTGCTTCTTACACCCCTAAAGTAAGTGTGTGGGAACTTTTTTCTCCCTAACTCACCGTCTTCCTCCTTCTTTTACTCCTGTCTGTCGCTCTTTCTGGCTTGATGTGTCTCTTGATTGCGCAGATGCATTTTTTTTTTTTTTTTTTACCAAAGACAGTTGAGATCCACAGTTGGGTATGTAGGGCAACAAATTAAAAGTATGCTTAACAGGAATAATTCAAAGATTCTCAGAATAACACCAAGCTCTGGGGTAGGCAGCTTGAGCATCACTGTTTTAGTGAGAATTTATTTGCCTAGAAGAGAAAAGTTCTTTCCTCCTGCACATACATGTTTTCTTATAAATGTCTGTGACTTTATTCTCAGAACCATTTGTAATTTGTGCCTTTCACATATATGGCCAAACATGCATATTTTACTTCCTTAATGAGTATATATGTTGTATTTTCTCTCAACAGGTGACTCAGAACGAAGGCGAGTTCATGGTAACATTTCCTTATGGATACCATGCTGGCTTTAACCATGGCTTCAACTGTGCTGAATCCACAAACTTCGCTACCCTCCGCTGGGTGGACTATGGCAAGATGGCGACCCAGGTAGGATGACGGAGCCTTGTTTATCTTTAGCGCTGTAGAAATTTAAATGAGTCCGTACCAAATCCCGAGGAGAGACTATTAAAATTGCTGCATAGGGAGTCTTTAAATTGAAAACCTTTGGTCTCACTGTCACCACTCTCGTATTGCATCTCTTTTCAGGACATTTATTTTAGTTTACCTGCATATAGATGAACTCCATTTACAGCTTTCTCTCTGCTTGCCTGCACTTGAGCTCTGCTGTGCCAGTCCTCCTCAAGCTCCCTCCCATCTCTCTGTCTCTGTGTTTTGTCTCTGACTTTACCTATTTCTTTTTAAAAAAATGTAAAAAATCCCCCAAAAAACTAAGGAATCGCTCTCACACACAAGCGCACAAATACCACCATCCATCATCCTCCCTTCCACTCCATCTTTGGCTCAGTCATCTGTTAAGTCTCCCCCTCTGGCCTTGCCCCTGCAGAGGTTCATATTGTCAGAACAAAACAGACGTTGAATGATGCAGCTCGGTATCAAATTTGTCACAGTTTTGGGGACTGCCAGCACGACTGCAAAGAGGAGAGATTGAACCTAGGCTTGTTTCATGTCTGTCTTCTTAAATGTGTGCTGCCATGCTGCTGACCCATCTGTCTCTCTCTTACCAAGCAGGCAGACACCTGCCGTTTGGAAGTAGGTCTGCTGTCAGGAACCTGTTTGCTCTGCGTGTGCCTGAAACTAGGCTTATTTTCATTTTTTAATAACCCTTCTGAGGTCTGTCTCACTATGCTGCCTGTCCACATGCTGGACAATTTGCCCAGCAGCAGTAACCTTGACTTCCTTATGAACCACATGGAAAAGCACTTAAGTGATTGTAAACAGGACAATAGATAGTCACTGTGTTGATGCTAACATTTCAACTAAAGGGGCAGGCCTCCAGCTGGCTGATGCTTCCATCAGGGCGCCTTTGGCTGTGTTTCTGCAGCTGTTAATCCTGACACTCCGGGTCATGGTCAGCGTGATCCCTCTTTCCTGGAGGCCCCTTTGGGAGGCAAATGGGGTCATATCACTGCCAGAACAAAACACCATCACAAAGTCACATAACGGCAGCACGAGTTTGTAACAGGTGAAAATGCTGTTTTGAGCAGCACTGTGTAATCACTGAAGGAGTTAACAACGTGCACACACAGTTTAAAAATGAGATCTCTGTGCATGTCAGGCTCGCCAGTTACACGAAAACCTTCTGCGAGTGATGAGTAGAAATGATTGTGCTGGCTTGTCTGAATCAGGAAATCCTATTGAACTTCCTGTCAGCGCGCTCACATACATACGTACACACTCGCTCACACACATTGACTCCAGCACACAAGGTAAAAGCAGTTGTCAGAAGAGAAACTTCTGTTTTACTGGAAAAACCGATCGAGATGAGGACTTGGAGCCTACGAATTTGAAAGGTTAGATCACAACCAAAACCTTTATTTTCCTAAACATTGAGCCATAACTGTGAAACCTGTAACTATTTACACTAAATACAGCGAGATTTCGTTGAACTAGGCTTCTGTTAAGTCGTAATCTGGCAAAAATGTCTGGGGACTGCAGCCAGCCGATGATGTAACGTGTAATGTGTTTATGATAATCATCAGATTTATGGTGTGCCGTAAAACAAATGCTTAAGGCGTCACAATTACAGCGTATTACTTTATATCTTTGAGTTGCGCTCTTCCGTGTTCAGCTTATGGCGAGCTTCAGTGGTACAATGGGAATCCCCACAGGTCTACATTTGCATTAAAAACAGCCATGAATCCCACTGAGGAGGAGTCCGCCCCTCTGATGATCAGGGCCCGCGCAGGCACATAACGGCAGCACGAGTTTGTAACAGGTGAAAATGCTGTTTTGAGCAGCACTGTGTAATCACTGAAGGAGTTAACAACATGCACACACAGTTTAAAAATGAGATCTCTGTGCATGTCAGGCATAGATTTAGTGATGGGCATGATTTAGTTTCCTTCCTTAAATTTTTAGATGATAATAGGTTGTGAATTGTGCTGGTCCTTGAGGATAGAAACCATCGCTGTAATCTCTTAATAGGTCAGCAATAGTGAAAAAAAAAAGTGTATGTGGACTGAGGAATGAAAAGGTGCATTTTAGACAATCACCTAGGAAAACACTTAAATATGTGCCTGAGAGTCTGCATACCATCCTCACAAATAATGTAAAATTAATAATTAGTCCAGCTCTGATTAGGAATAAGCATCAGTTAATAGAAGATGAGTGAACAAATAAACAGTCAATTAGAGCTTCAGTGTTTGTCTCCTTTTACTGAGTTTTTGTAGTGTCCTGGCATTTTGCCACCGTTGCTGTTGCTTTTATTGTGCTACCAATCATCTAACGCACACACGCATACACGCATTCCAACCATGCTGTAATTTCTCAATGTTCCTGTCTATCAGTGTCTAGATAAGATGTATTGAAGATATTGTTTTGCAGTGGAGTGTGAGCTATTGTGTTTCCAGTAATTGAACACGAGCTTTCTGCACAGCTCAAGATATATTGTGCCACAATGTAACACAACAAGCAAATGAAAATATTTGCCACTTCTCTCTCTTCCATCTCCCTCCTTGTTTCATTTATTTGTTTTCATTTTAAGCCTTTTTTTTTTTTTTTTTACTGTTCAAATGTTTTTTTTTATATTCAGCTCTGTGGTTCCACTAAACAGTTCTGCCACTCATATTTTCTGTAGTCAGCGAAAGATTAATTGATCTGTAATCTGTTATAATGTGATTCTTGTGGTGCTTTTATGAGTGTTGAGACAGCACAGTTTTCATCCCTTTTCATTCTGTATCAGTCCCAGTACCGCCATTGCATTAAACTCTTGCCCCTGTTTGTTTGTTTTGTTTTTTTTTAGTGTTCCTGTCGTAAAGACATGGTGAAGATCTCCATGGATGTGTTTGTGCGCTGCCTGCAGCCAGATCGCTATGAGCTGTGGAAGCAGGGCAAAGACAACACAGTACTGGATCACCTCAAACCCACCAAACTCGGCAGCCCAGAATTGGAGAGCTGGAGGCAACGGCGCATAACGTATCGAGAAAATCTCCTGCGAAGGTGAGAAGTGAGAACTGTGTACATAGTTCAGTCAGAAAGTTTTGGTACTTGTTATGCTCATTATATACTTTTCAAAGTAGGATCAGTTTCAAAGCACACAGAGAGCGATGAGAATTAGAGATGGTGGTTGGAGGGTGTTAGAAAAAGTTTCCTCCCAGACAAATGAAAACTTGTTTGTTTGTTTAAACCAAAACAAAAGATTCAAAACCAACTCATCATTTTGATTCCCCAGACACCTGTAACACAAACCCTTTTTATGTTTCAAATATTTTTATTCTTGCATTGCTTCTTTCTGCAGAGCCATGCAGAAGATGAAGCAGTTCCGTCGCTTAAAGCTGGAGGAAGTGAAGGTGCTGGCAGAGGAGGGCATCGAGTTGAATGCTGGTGAATACCAGCAGCAAGTAGAGAAGCGCGAGGCCCAACGGCGGCAGGAAAGGGAGGAACGCTTGGCCAGAGAGGCAATGATGACTCTGAAGGCCATGGAGCAGGAGGAGCAGAGGGCCGCTGAGACTGCTGCCAAAGAAGCAGAGACAGTTACTGCACAGGGTAAGGACAATGGTGACAGTGATGGGTTGTAGTTGTTTCTGTGACTTCATATGAGGTTTCATATCTGGACCACCTCTATTTTGTTGAACCAGAACCTGAACCAGAACTTGAGGAAAAACCTCAGAACTTGATAGAAAGTATCGACAATAAAAAGCACAAGAAGCCGAAGAAGATCCTGAATACCCATACGTCTATCACTGGCTTTGAAAAGGCGTTTGAGCAGTTTGCTACAGCTAGTGTTCAGAATTCACAAGATGACATGGACA
This sequence comes from Arothron firmamentum, assembly GCA_016586285.1. Lineage (NCBI taxonomy): Eukaryota > Metazoa > Chordata > Actinopteri > Tetraodontiformes > Tetraodontidae > Arothron > Arothron firmamentum. Next base: position 262,153 of record BJFM01000359.1, read on the forward strand.
TTGGTTCAGAGGTGGGAGGACCTCTTACTCCAAAACAGACTGAGCTCCCACAGGAGAACCAGCTGGATCTCAGTCCTACCCAGGTTTGTTTGTAAAATATCCTGCCCAACAACACTGATTATTCGGACAACTGGATAAAACACCAGTATGTGTTGTAAGGAGTTTGTCCTGCAACCTTTTAATAAATCTCTTTTCTTGGCTCAGACGTGCTTCTCTAAGGTGAAAATGCCCACAGAGGTAAAAAAGAGTCGTCGTCACCCCCTCAGCAAGCCACCAATGCGCTCCCCTCTGTCCATTCTAAAGCAGGACCCAGCTCCTGACAAAGGTGTGTATCCTAAGACCAAGTCATTTCTATGTTAACTCTTTTCTTCTTTTTAACCCCCACCTTCCAGGATAAGTGGAAGATAATTATTGAATAAATATAAATTGTTTTCCAATGAGATGGTGCATTGAGATTTCTATCTAAATAATAAAAGATGATTACTATTAACATGGTCTGTAAATGAACCCCACAGCAGTCCCAGTATTATGCTTTTTTCCCATCAATCATCCATAATTGATTATACTCATTGTCTTCATAGCAGTGCACAAAAAAAGACTTTTTTTTTTTTTTTTTAAATCCAGAGTAGAAGGGCTGTACCAGTCCCTGTGGGGCCGATGAAATGGAGGCTGCAGGGCATCTTCACTACTGACTGACTGACAATTATTGATCCCAGACTTGTCGACTTCCAGTGGCTCATTTTCAAAGTCACTTTAAATCAGCAGCAGGAGACATGACACAGGGTCTGTCCTCCAGATGAATCAAAGAGACCGAGTGGACCAGGCATGAGAGAAAAGACAAAGAACAGCAGACTGGATCTGTAGCTCCAGGGGCATTACTGTAATAATGTTTGAAGTAGCACATTATTAATATCCCTGATCGGAGGAGTGCTCTAATTGTCTTAACAGCTTGTGCTGTTTTTGTCCCTCGGCAAGGTTTTTTATTTTTTTAATGCTTTAGATGGTATTTCAAATGAATGCTAATATTACTTTAATAGTCTTCTCACTTATTTGATGTTGCTTAATTGATCTGTATCTGAATAGAAGGTAGCAGGTTGAAGATGTCTTTGCTTAGAAAAGCTTGTCTTTAATATGGATGAACTTTTACCTTCAGAGCCATCCCCCATCATACCACTGGAAAGCGACATGAAGAAACAGGAGCATCTGTGGCAGAATCATTCCCCCAACTTCCTGGCAGAGAAAGCTTTCAATGCTGCAGTGTCTGCACTTGAACCTCACTGTGCGATCTGCTCGCTCTTCCATCCCTATGCACAGGTAGAGTGAACCTGAGTAACCGTTGTTGTTTAGAACAATTTCCCAACACAACATAAGCCACTTGCATGTTTCAGAGCACAGGTTTGTCATCCTGAAAGATTAAGAGTGATGCTGTCTGAGACTGTAGAGGAGTGTCTCTTTTTTACATTTACTGCATTCTCCTGCATTTTTTTTTCTCAGTGTAGAATCATGCTGGTAAAAGATGTTGCGCGTCACACATGTAAAATGATATTGTAGCTCCTGATATTATATTGCTTTTGGACATTTATTCTAGTTTGTAAAAGAAAAACCTGCTGTCATTGTGCTTATTCACTGCCTTCTTTCTCTCTGTCCCTGTAGCTGTCAAAAGATGGCACTTCCTCTGGCATGTGTTTCTCTCCCCTTCCTCGTCATGGCAGTCGCACTCGTCCGCTGATTCCAGAGATGTGCTTCAGCGTTGGTGCTTGCAACTCTGAACCTCCACCCACCAACTCTCACATCGGAGAGGACGGGACCAGTCTCCTGCTCGCCTGTTCATCCTGCCAGATGCAGGTTCATGCCAGTAAGTAGAAATCCATGAATATAACAAGAACAGTTGTGGAGAGACCTCAACATTCAAATGCCCTTACAGACAGGCCAAAATTTTTAGATACATTTATAATGGAGCAAAATTTTTACACCCGACTCTCCTGAGCCATGAAACCAGCAGTTGTGCGCACAGCGCGGTCGCAGGCAGGAACACCATACAGTATTGACAACATTTTCTCCCTCTGGTCCCCTGAGAGTGGAGCTGGAAAAATAAAAGGTACGGAAGATCAGACGTACCTGCAGCAGCAATGAAGCAGCCTGTCAGCTCAATTCTCCTGCTGCAGTGCTCACAGAGGCATCCTGTTTCAACTCTCCTTGACTCACATTAAACTAGCTAAATTGCTGCTAAAGCATTATCCAGGTCTCTCTGCACACACCACCAACTACCTGTCCTCTGGTATCGCCTGTTTCCAACATGTCTTTCCTGCGGTTTTTCAACAGTAGTCGTAACATAGATTACAAATGTTTAGATTGGGACATTGTAAATTGTTTCTCAGAACAAGGCGCCGTTTAACTTAAACATGAGCTGCTTACTAAAAGCTTGCAGAGGGATTTGATAAAGTGCTTGATACGGTTACCCACTCTGCCTGCACACACACACGTGCACACACTCAGTCACTCCTGGGGTCTTATTATCCTTAAAGATGGGGCGTACCCTCAAAATGCCAGTTCATTAGTCATCCAGGGATAAACCGGGCTCAACCAGGACAGCTGCAGCACAACTGATAAGAGGAAATGAAGCAGAAAGCAGTCATTCCTGTGTTCCATCTTCTTTTCTCCTGTTTGTATTACAAAGATGTAATATCCATCCATCCATCCATCCACCATCCATCCATTTTCTGTACCTGTAATATCCTCACATTTGAAATGATTAATAAATCCATACTGATGGGTTCTGCCAGGTTTTTCTTTGCTGATAACAGCCCACTTTGCAAATAGAACAAGTTAAATTAGGAGTTATTTAATAAATATTGTTAAGGCAATTTTTTACTTTATAACAAAACAGTTGTGCATAAAAAAGCTGATTTACAAATTCAGACTATTACAGGAAATGTGCAAAGGCCTTTATCTCTGCTCTTTTTACAGGTTGTTATGGTGTTAAAGCTGATTCTGTTGGTCAATCCTGGATGTGCTCGAGGTGTGCAAAAGGAGCATGGATAGTGGTGAGCAAAACAAGTCAATTGAATCTGGATTAGTTAAAGCACGAATAAGGCCTCACATTTCACTTTCTTTTACTTTTTTCAGGAATGTTGTCTTTGTAACTTGCGAGGAGGAGCACTGAAGATGACTGTAGACAACCAGTTAGTTTTTTCATCACTCATTCACATCTGTCTTTTAAGGACCTTGTAAAGTTAATACATCAGGTCCTGTGTCTGCAGTATTGTGATGGCACTTTCTCTTCAACCAGGTGGGTCCATGTCATCTGTGCCATCGCTGTCCCAGAAGCTCGCTTTGTTAATGCCATCGACAGGCAGCCAGTGGATGTCAGCGCTGTTCCAGAGTCACGCAAGAACCTGGTAAATCAGTGTGTTTTAATATAAGAGACTACAGGAGATCATCTTCTTACTCTTTCTGTTTTTTTTTTTTAATCCATCTTCATTCTTGTGCATCCGTAGGATGGTTTGTAGGTCTGTCAGCCTGTCGGTAATGACAGATAGATATTGAAACAGATAACATTCTGGTAGCCCTTCAATGTCCAACATCTGAGAGGAATTAGGAATTTGCCTCCCATGTGGATAAGCAAAGTCTACTTCCTGTTTCCCTTGCAGAAGTGTGTGTTCTGCCACAGCAAGAGTCCCACTCAGAACTGCGGCGCCTGCATCCAGTGCTCGCAAGAGAAATGCGCCACCTCCTTCCACGTCACCTGCGCTCAGATTGCAGGAGTTGCCATGACGCCGGCAGACTGGCCGTATGTGGTGTCCGTCACCTGCCAAAAACATAAAAAGGTCCCATCAAAGGTGAGCGACAGGTCACAATTTAACCAAATTTTCGAAGGTAAATTGTATTTAATTAAAATGTATCAATTTTCTGTATTTACGGGAATCTGCTGACAGTGGGATGTTATACCAGGATGTTATTCCAGATAATGTGGAAAAACTTGCCGTGAAGTTCGTTCCTGCCTTGATCATTCCCTTTTTTTTCTTTTCTTTCTGAAGACTCGAAGAGTATCCAAAGGGCCGGAGAGCATGACCCTGGGCCAGAGGGTGATCGGTCGCAACAATGACGGCTGGTACTACCACTGCACCATCATCGGCATGGCAACACAGATATTCTATGAGGTCAACTTTGATGATGGCTCCTATTGTGACAACCTGCATCCAGAAAACGTATTGGTAAGTGTTTAATATAATAAATAAACAGTAGCTTCATTGAAATACAAGCATGTGAAACGTTGAAGAACTTTAAATGACATGCTCACATGGTGGAAACTTTTGCTTTCTACTTTTGCTACTTTACTGAAAAACATGTATGCAAGCAAATCTCAATCATCAAACAAATCAAGTCTTCTGTGAACAAGAGCCTGAGAAGATGTCTTGCATTTTTACCGTTTACTCCCCATCTGCTGCACCGTAACTGCTCCACTCGTTGTCCTCCAGAGTCACGACTGTCTGCGGAGCGGTCCTCCTGATATCGGGGAGTTGATCATTGTCGCCATGCCTAATGGTCAGAACGTCAATGCTTCCTTTGTCCGATCTCACGCCCACAATTATTATCAGGTGAGATATGCACCTGCTTCTTTTATGGTTGAGTAAGGCCAGGCTCTCTTTTCACTGTCACCATAGTTACAGTTAAATCCACTGATGCACATGTTCGTGTCCAGGTTGAGTTTCAAAACCAGAGTCAGCAGATGGTAAAGCCCTCAGAGCTCCATCACCTGGATCAGGAACTGCCCAAGAGGGTGCGAGCTAGACTGGTGAGACCACACCAACACCACTGTGACCGAAAAAAAGCTGTTTGATTGAGTTGTCATGTTTTCAAGTGAGTTAAAAATCCTGTTTGTTTGTTTTTTCAGGCCATTCCTGGAAACCAGGATGGTCCCTCAGCTGACGGAGCACAAGCAGCCAAACGCCCCCGCCTGCCCTCAGGTTCAGCCCCATGTACAAAAACCACCATGGAGACAGTTGAGCCTTCCTGCCCTCTGACGGCACCAGCAGAACATGACAGTATTAACACGCCTCTGACCTCGCAGCACAGCACAACTCCAGACAAAGGCTTCCAAATGGACATGAGCACCACCCCGTCGGTGTCCGCCTCAGACCCCATGCTGACTCCACGGTCCACCCCCTTTCAGTCGATGTTGAACTTGGACCCCCTCTTGTCCGCCCCTTCTCCCCCTCCACCACCCCAGCACATGGTTGACAACTACATCCTAAGCACTGGCTACGTCTCCTACATGGAGACGCTCCTCAGTTCACATTTCCCTCAGGACGACGAGCCTGCAGCCCTGTATTAAAAAAAGAAAAAAATCACAATATATGCTAACTCAGCCAGTCCAGGCCGAGCCAGGAGGAAGTAAGCTAACAGAAGCAGAATCTACTGAGCGCTCCACTAACACACAAATATTTCCCGGCTGGGTCAGTGCGCTCAGCTGCAGGAGCGGGAGAACACACGTATACACACACACACACACACACGCACTCTTAATGCATGTTACTTTTCTATTTTTTATTTAATGAATTTGCAGTGAAGCTTTAGCCTGTAATAAAGCAGCAGCTGAAGAGATGGAGGGGTATTTCCTGTTTTCATTTTTTCAGAGGGATTTTTTTCTTTCCCTATTTTTGATCAGCTGTCCTGCTTTTCTCCATTCGTGTCTCGGTGGTCCCAACTCCATACCTCGTTCGACTTCTTCAGAGCCCACCCCTGCCGGGTTTGTACAGGTAGCTCATTACTGAGACTGAATATAATGTCGATGCTCTGATGAACTTAATTTCATTGTCTTTTAATCAAAAATCAAACAACCAGCAACAAAATGTCTATTTTTTAATGCAGCCACGTGTGGCTTTTAAACTGGAAGAGCTCCAGCATCAGTGTCCACCTTCAGCATATTTTCAGTTCAGTGTTTTAGTTTCAGAGCGAGGAAGTAAACGAGGGAATGGGATTTTAAAAAAGCATGTATTCCTGGAGAAATGCAGTATTTAAATGTCAGAGTCAAATATTGATATGGATTATTTGTATTGGAATTCTGCAGGATGCATTGAATTGTGGTGTCACCGTAGTAACGAAGCCTTTCCTACTGACGTCAGCGTTCATTTGGTTCTCAGGGTCCGTACTTGGGGGAGAAGAACTAAAGACTTCGCTTTGTTAAAGACGGAAAATTATCTTGACCTAGTGCACTCTCAGAATTCACACTTCAGTGGGTGTTAATGTTAAATAATTTCACCTTGGTTTGTCTTCTGGGTGATACCGTTGCTGTCACAGTTCTGATTAGCCTTTATAAGAATTAATATTTCTCAATCAGAAAGCATTACATGGATGCGTAGGGACACTAAAATAAGAAAGGGTTTTGTACCAGTCTTGGTTATAAACGTATGTATAAATCAATATTGTGTAATATTAATTGTGCCGCCTGTGTTTTCTATTGATGTGTCCATATATATATATATAAATTCACCCCCAAAGCTGGCCAGTACAAAATAGAAATATCCTTTTATTTTTCACACTTTGTCAAAGGAATTTTACTCAGTTTTCATTTTCTTGAAACGTTCTCCAGAGGTGCTAAAGTGTTATTAAACTGCTGATGAACTGAGTTTCTTCACACTGTTGTGAATTAATGTGGTCTTTTATTTCCCTCATCACAGATGAGATTATGTGCCTCCTGGTATCCAGGAGAGATCCAGGGAGAGTTCATTCAGCTGCCATAGTTACCAACCCCCTCTGCCCTTTTCATATCCAGAGATTAAAGAAAAAACTTGCGCCGGTTCTTTGGCTGTGCTGCTGACCTTCAGCTGGATGGCAGGATGGCATGTAAGGAGATTTAAACTGTTGCTTTTGAAATCTTTGCGTAATCTGGGGTATTTTCTGGGAACTCAGTTGCTGATGATGCAGAGAGCTGTGTGGTCGACACTCACCCAACAGCCGCCGAATGACCAGCTCCTAATTTACAGACGTTGACTCAGTCTTTCCGTTCTTCGTAGTGGTCATCTTTATTCCAAGCAGCTTGCCTCCGGTTTCTGCTGCCCGGAATTTAATAATCCTGTAAAACAAACAAAAAAGGTAAAAAAAAAAAAAAAAAGTCAGAAAAAAACCACGACAAACATAATTTTAACCTCGCCACGATCTGTCACCACCTGTTGGAGACAAGTACACACCTGTACTTGTACCTGTATTACACACCTGTGATTGATACATTTAATACAATTTTTCAAGGAAATGAGGGGAAAAAAGTTCAGCCAACGAGCTGTTTTAAGCACTTTCATCTACTGACACTTCATTTTGTCTCAAGCTTTTGGGTTTCTTTTCAAAGATTTAGAGAAACGGCCTCACCAGCTCACCAAAGTGGGAGGATGCGTGCACACACTCGTGTATCTGTGCACACAGGGGCTGCGTTGCCCTTGCTGCATCAGGGTAGGCATTAAAATTCTCAAGTGTCCACTGGGTCTTTGGACTAGAACTGGGAATGTGCCAACTTGGCAATTACTTTAACGACTTTCCAAAGTTGAACTCAGACGGAGGTCAAAGTAAAAGAGAAAACAAGAGGATGAATAAAAACGTTAAGTTTGGTAGAGAGCAAAAAGGTATTTCTGTTTTTTTCAATTGTGTTCTTGTGGCTGTAGAAATCACACGCACGCACACACCTGAGGTCAAAGGTTATGGCAGCCATCGAGGTCAGTCTTGACCGAAACGACCTTGAGACTGAAACCCATAACCTGCTGGATGGCGGCCAGCGGCTCATCAGGGAAGGGAGACGCCGCCTCCCCATGCAGATGAAAGTGGTAATTACGGTATGTTGACGAGGTGGCCGATATGACAGCTTCCATTACAGCCTTAAGCTTTTATTGCGCTTCTGCCTTGTAAATCACACCGCCGGAGCTGTGCGGCCGTAATGGCTCCGCTGCCGTCAGCCTCCGGTTCGCGGGTGAGGGCTGAGCGGCTGCCTCGCCTCCCCTGAAACCTCCGAGGAGGACGTTCAGGTGACCTACCTGGCTTCATTAACATTCTCTGGAGGCTGCTGGGGCCATCAGCTCCAGATCAGGCACATTTGAACGCCTCACTTGCCTGCTGGTTTTCAGTCTAGTTAGCACAATCGCCGCGCTGTCTGCTGCAGCTGGCTTGCATGTTTATTGAGTGCTACCAAGAGAATTCTTGATTTTACTGTTTATCTGTTATTGTTCAAGAGGCACCGATTTTAATGAGGAAAAAAAAAATCTAGTCTCGGTGCTCAGTAGTTTATTGAAAAGGCAGAACTTCACACACACACAAAAAAGGCCCATAAAGATTTTAAAAATATAAAAACGCTTAAATGACCCAAACCTGTCTTAATTGCTGACCTAATGCCAGATTTTCACAAGGCAACAAACGTCCAATTTAACATTTAGGTGTCTGGTCAGGACATAAGGAAAAGCTTTTTAAAAATCTCTTAAATATACTATGACAAATAATTTCATTTGTTCCAGAGCATGACTTTTTTTTTCTAAATTTAGATTTAGATTTCAGATTGTTGTAATGCTGCTTTACATCTGTTTTATAACCGCAGCCAGGCCTCTAAAGGGGTTGGAAATGGAAGATGGTGACAAATTCTAATGGATAATTAGAGTTTGTTACAGTGCAGCACAAGTCATTAAACTACACACGAGTTTCACACTGTTTGGTTCAATGGTGTGTTTTTCTGGTTGTGTCATTTGTCTGCATTTGCTTTCTTCTGCTGCAGACAGAGAGAGAGAGAGAGAGAGAGAAAGAGAGAGAGAGAAAGAGAGAGAGAGGGGGGGGGGTCGCAAAACCAAACACTTGAGGTTGGTAAGTGCTGAGCCTTATTAATGAAGTGAATCTTCATCCAGTCACACATAACAAATAAGCCGCCGCCTCCTTGAGGCTCTTAATCGGCCCATTAGTCTTCGAGCGGCCGCCGTCCCCGGTTTCATTCATCAGCCTGGATTTGCATTCCGACTGCACCCGAGTGCACAGCTGCAGCACTTACATCATATTTAGGCTCCTGTTTGAGCAGTAAACAACGCCGTGCGCGTTTGGAGCCCTTTCCATCGCTCAGAAGCTCCTTTTCACCTGCTGGCGGATCAGCCCGGCGCGCTCCCGTCGCTCCCCACTGCACGCACTCCAAGCACGCCGGTTTCGTTGTAATGGCGCTTCTTGCCCGTCAGGTTTTCCCTGCCAGCTTTGCTTCCATCTGTTGCGTCGCGGTAGCGGCGCCGCAACCGCAGCAGAAGAGCGCGTCGCGGCGAGCGAAAGCGAAGACGAGCGCACAGAGTAACGGCGGGCTTTGCTCTCCTAAGTCAGCCTAATTAATCAGCAGGCGGCGTCCTGCGTGCGCCGCACAAACAGACCCGGCCTCCACCCTTATCTGGATGTGACCTGCATTTATTTTCCCGGGTTTTGCTTGCATTTCTCAGCCATGGTGCGGTGCACACTTTGCTAATTCGGCCGCTTAAAGTCTCATTTCCGACATAATTAGCCTTTCCCCCTCTCCTTCATCCTCGCTCCCTTCCTCTGCCTGATAAGGATCATTATTGTTGTTACCGAGGAGTTTTGATCATTTACAGAGAAAGCGTATTATAGGCCCTTTTAGTGTTTCCATTAGCAGCCTATTAAGGCCTCTGTTTGCTGCCACACCAGGCCTATCCATGCTATCAGAAGCCTTTAATGTGTTCTTTTTTTAAATTTTAATTACACTTATGGAAGACATTTCACAACAGAAGAGCTCGGCTCTGCTGCGTAATTTATTTCTCGCCAAACTCAAATGCAGCCATTGCAACAGGGCGATGCTAATAATTCACACTTTGCAGGCTGGCCTCAACAATGACGCTTCCACTTCAGCCTTGAAAATGGGCTTATTTTTCAAACGCCCATTTGGGGTAATTAATGTTTATCTCCATTTGCCTGATTGCCTCTGTCTGAGAGCACTAATGTTTGCTTGTTTGCTTTACTCAGAAGCGGCCGGGGAACCGAGGGGCTAAAAGCGAAAGATCCCGGTGGTTCGGTGGGCAGAGGAGCACCGAGGTTCCATATCGGCTCTCTACAGCGACGCTGATTAGAAAAAGGATCGATCGCCTGGAGAGGAGGGTCCCCGAGACGGGGATGGAGACATGAGGAGGCTGGCGATGATGCTAACAGGTCTGATGACTCCAGAGTCAGTGAGGTGAAAACTTCACTTTAGTCCGCATCACCGGAGCTCATAAATCATTGGCGGCATCTTAAACTCTAGTGGTTAATACTGGTAAACAAATATATCCCTGATGCTAATTTGGTTCAGCTGCATGAGGAATGAGCCCCCTGAGCTGGCCAGAAATGACTGTAAATCACAACAGTTTCCTCTAAATCAGCCTCAAACTTATCCAAGAACAACTAATCAGAGAACAGTTGCACCAGCTGCATCACAAGATCAAAGGCATAAGAGCCAGATCAAAGCTGAGATGGTAGAAAATCAGTTCAAGCAATCAGAGAAAGTCTGCAGCCAGTCCTTGTTGTGGTACTCAGGAAATACTCAGCCTGAGTAACAGTGACAGTGGAGACCGGAGCTGATCCAGAGGTCAGAGGTCCAGAGGTCCAGAGGTCACGGGGCAACCCACCACAGGCGGGTTGCCCCGACGCCTACCGGAGATGTTTAGCGATGACATTAAAATCTCTTTGGACATTTAAACACACCTTCTTCCAGCCTTCAGCATGTCGAAAAGAGGATCTAATAGTTTCCTCACCAAGGTCTCAGCAGATCCGAACGCGCTCCGCCGGGGCCATGTTTGACGCGTCCACAACACCTGACACCAGTCTGGAAATCTGGCTGCCATTTCCTTCCTCCGGCACACCTCCTCCTCCACCTCCTCCTGCAAGAGGAGGATTCGATCGATCCCCTTCAGCTGCAGCAAAGGGACGCGGCCGCCCGACGTGCACGTCGAAGACGGAGACGCCGCCTGATTGGCTGCTTCTGCGGACGAGATTCAACCCCCGTCACGATCACAGCCGCAGGTGTCCGTCCGTCCGTCCGTCCCACACTGCCAATAAGAATAAAGTTCTCTTGCTGCTTTTCTCACTCTGATCCGGTGAGGCAACATGTTGGAACCCTGTTGACAACAGTGCAGCGTGCGTGCGTGCGTGCGAGCTACGTGCATTAAACTCCAGCAGAAGCCCACCGTCCCCCCCCCTCCTGCAGTGGCGGCCTCCACACGGTGACTCTCCTAATGGACCCAGGGCGCGCAAATAATTAAAAACCACGGCGCAAAGACGTAAGTCTTAATTAAGCGCTAATGCGATGAAGTGTTAGAGGGATGGAAGCGTCCTTTAAGGGGAGGCAGGCCTTTGTAATGAGGTGATTAAATGACTTAAAGGGGGAAAAAAAGCTGTCATTGGCTAGTAGCCCCTCTGGGCCGGAGACGCGGATGCTGCTCAGCATCGGATGACGGAGCGGCCAGCGACGCCTTCTGCCCGCCGTTCACGCTCCTCCAGCGGCCGTCTGCTCCTCCCCGGCTGCGTCTGAACGTCATTTTCTTGAGCTGTCCTGCCGTCACCCGGGAAAGGAAACAGACAGAATTACTGCATTTGTCGCAAACCCAAAGGTGAAACTCCCCCGCACCTGCGCCCACGCTGAAACCACGACTAAAAACAGACCAACACTGGCCTCGTTCAGCTTTTTGCTGGCGGATATAATCACCCATTCAGATTCATTTAAACTCTCACGGCGCGCAAATAAAACGCCACCACTTCTCTTTCTGCACATGTCGGACATGAAGCCGTATTCCCGAACTGTCTCCTCCTTGGTTACAGACTCGTTGACGAGCCAACAGCCTGCATAAAAGTCAGCCAGAGGCCCTGGATGAATAATCTGAGACTCATCAAAAAGCTTGTAAATGAAACGTGATGCAGCCCAGAGTGACACCGCTGCACCTCCACAGCTTTCATCATCTCTGATTCCTTCCATTCCTGGAGAAATGCGTCCTGATCGTTGTATTCCCAGTTAACTGTGCTAAATAATTTCCTAAACTTAAAGATGTCAGCACAGATGCGCTGTCACCACTGCTTGCGGCTCCACGCAAGCCTGCACAGAAATGTTGAGCACGTCTCCGTGTTGCCTGTAGGGGGCAGTAAAGCTCCACACGCTCGCAGCTCAAACTGGTGCTCTCTCTACCCTCCTCCCTTACGCGATGTGCATAATGAATACTTGGGGGGGGGGGTTGGGGGGAGAGAAATACAATTAAACTAGTATTTCCTCTGTTCCAATGTGTGGTTCCGTTTCCAATTAAATACCAATGATGTTTGAACTGCTTGGTTTTTAACATTAATTTTCATCATTAACCACGAGACCCCGTCAGTGAGAAAAGTGATGGTTTGTCTGAAGTCCTGTTTGAATCATGATCATTTTGTTGTCGCGTTAAAAGAAGAGCAAATTATTACTGAACAGAAAACGGACGTTTTTTGACGCGCGCTGAGCAAAGCTGCAGATTTGGCTTCTTTCTACCTTTTTACCTCCCCAGGTACAGAAGGGGTCCTGTGTGTGTGTGTGTGTGTGTGTGTGTGTGTGTGTGTGT
>BJFM01000359.1:299970-315928 GCA_016586285.1 Arothron firmamentum
GGGGGGCAGTTATAGAGTGTTTTTTGTGCTTTTGGACAATTTGCTGCAGCATCAAAACAAACAAGTGCAGAAGCAACGTGGGACCAGTCTGACATCCACTCCAGGGTTGACTGGACGCTTCGAGTAGCATAAAAAAACAGAAGACATCACAGAAGGAAAAGAAGGAATAAAGAAACATACTCAACAAACTCAATTTGTTGATTGAAAAAAAAAAAAAAGAACAGCTCATCACTGTCGAATAAGGAAATGTTGTTATTGGACATCCTAATGTCTCCTTTTATTGGTGAGTCAGGTTGTCAGACTGTTGGCTCAAGTTTCCACAGCACAGAATTCCGTTCCTTCCTCTGCTTCCTCCTCTGTTGTCTTTCCCATGTTTCATGTTCAGTGCAGAAGCCTGAGACTTTCGGATTAAATTAGACACATGTGAATTAAATTATTATTAAAGAAAATCTGAGGTTTCCATTTGGGACGAGGACGGGCTTGGCCATGATTTATTAAAGTCTAATACTGATCATTCCAGGCCTGAAATGGTCCTGTCACACGTTAGTCAAACGGTGGCTGTTGTTGTTGTTGTTGTTGTTGTTGTTGTTGTTGTTGTTGCAGCTTTGTCTTGTGTACACTGTTGCTAATCCAGGCTGGAGTCGTCCCTCATGAGAGCCGGGTCATTTACCCTCATTATGAAGCCTTAGCAACTAAAAAAGTTGCTCGGGGCGCCTGTTGCTAAGCTTCATCCTGGATATTGCTTTCTCTATAAATAGATTTATCTGTGCCGAGATCAAACTTCTCTATTCCGCTCAGGGTGAGAAGCTCGTTTATCATCAGAGGAGCAGAGCGTCGTGGACATTTACATTTCAGCCATTTAAGTGGCGCTTTCATCCGCAGCAACGTGAAAGGGCTGATCAATTTGTTGTTGGACGGGAGGAAGCTTTAATATTTTAAGGACAAACCAAGGTCAAACATAACCTACTAAATTCCATCTCGAGCTCAAAGAAAACACAGAATCTTTTCTGTCCCGGTCAGTTCTGTTGTTTCTCCTTCATCTCTGCAAGGTCACGCTGCTACATGCTACAAAGGCGGCGCTGGTGTGTTTTATAATTATACACCTTTTCATTTTTTCCCCTTTAAGTTGCTTTATGTTGTAAACTGCCGACATCGGTTCCCCCTGCCTTTAATCTGACCCTCTGGAGGGTCCTGATGGGCGTCTAGAGGATGATTTTCTAATGCAGCTACATTATCAACAATCCCACATTTCACACTCTTTTTTCCTTTTTCTTTTTTCCTTTTTTTCCTGGTCAGTCGCAGGACGACTTTGGGTCCAGGGTGGCGCGCAGGAATGGCCGCCTCGGTGGCCTTTGGAGCACCCAGCAGGGCACGATGGGAGCTCATTTGCTGGGAGAATTTATTCTTCCCGTTTTCCTGGCTCCCATGTAGCGGTGTGGGGATTCTTCTTCCTGCAGGCAGGAGCTGCCGTCCCTGACGCAACATGTGCTTTATTGCCCACTAAAGCGTAATGCTCCACTCCCTTTTGATGCTGAATTATTTATTTATTTCCCCCGCTGTCCCCATGAAGGATCGGGTGCCCCGGGCCTGCTGCGATGTGATCTCGGGGGTTTTAAATATATTGGCTGCATTTGTTTCCCACCTCTAAGTGGATCGGACGACGCCGCAGACAAACGCTCATTTCTGAAAGCAGAACAGCCCCAACAGCAAAACAAGTCCTTCCTCTGCTTCTTAATCCCCACCAAACCGGGTCCTGCTGGGGGGGGCTAATTGTTTCGGAACGGATTCCTCACAAGACGGGCGCCGTGCACGGCAGCGCAGGTCCACATTTACCTGAATATGATACATCAGGGTGTGAACGGAGGTCTGCAGAGACAAACCTGTAAGCTGACACTCACGCTTCCATTCTTATCATTCCTGACGTCTAGTTTCAAATCGGCAGCAGCGAAAGCTGATTCCAACCAGAGAAATCTCCACAAACGCTCAAACCGCCTCTGATGAACTTTATTTGGGGTCATTTGGCATCACCTCAGCACTGCGGGTGAAGAAATCCACCATTTCAGCATAATTCCAGGAAGATTCTATTCAAATCTTGACATCAGTGGTCTCTTAAAAGCCTGAGCCTCGTGTGGATGTGGGTGTACGGCGAGGCTGAATGACGCCGTGTTCTCACTTATCTCCGACTTTCCTATTATTAACTTCTTTTTTACTCTTTGAAGACGTAACAATGAGGGGAAAGTGAGTTATCACAGCTTCTTTTTTTTTTTTTGCAGAAGCAGTCCAACAGCCTTGTACCAAATCATGTTTCTTCGTTTTGACCTCGGGGGTGGTAGGACGGTAAAAAGGAGATGATTAAATTCTAATTTGACCTCCATCATAGTTCAGATGAGCTTATTATTGATGTCAAAACTTTGCTGCAGCGAGGAAACAGGAAGCATGGCGGTGGTCAGAGGGGACTGAAGATGGTTTTTTTGGGGAAGTCACGTGTCCTCGCCTTAGTTTTGTGAAGCCAAAGCAGAGGAAAAAAACCCCCCATCTTTTTGAAGCCGTAAGTACAAAAAAACACATTTTGACCTTGGTGAAAATGGGCTCTAAGGCTGTGCTGTGTTAGCGTTAGCTGCACGCTCTCTGTGTGTTGCTCCTCTAGCATGTGCAGTATCGATCCTCTTTGGTTTCTATCAGATCTCTGCTGATCTGCTGAGAGCTGCGTATCTATGGGTGCAGATCCTCTCCTCTGTTGGCTCTGTAATCCCCTCCCTGTGCAACCTGTTTTCTGCCTGTTTCCATCTGTTGTGTTTGAAGTTGACTTTTCTTCTCTCTTTTTGAACATGTTTAAGACAGAATTGCACCAGGAGATCTGCTGCCATGTGTGTGTGTGAGTGTGTGTGTGTGTGTTTACGTACCTATACGTCACACACACATAGTTTACGATATCTCCATGTGCCCAGCTGCGTGTTGCTTTTCAGCAGAGGCTCAAAGGCTAGCGGACCGCAGGGATCCACTCAGCGGGTCAAATCATGCCTCCGACGGAGAAGGAAGTCTATCTCTGCCACCGCCTGCAGCGTATATGGGGATTATAACGCAGTGCATGTGATTTAATTCTTTCAGAAGAAAAAAAAAACATATTTTTTCCTCAGTTATTTGAAAGAGCAAGCTAAAATGGAGCTTTTCATAAAGCCTGGAAAAAGAAATTGACATAAAGCCCTTAAGAACTCCACTTTGTGAAAGCTTCGCTTCTCTGTCCTGGCACTCAGTTTCTTTGTAGTTGCTTTTTCCTGCGCTGCTGCAGACGAGCGGGCTTTAAAAAAAAAAAAAAATTGGCTCATTTGCATTGTGCCCCTGTTTCAAGCAAAGAGCCAAAACCAAAAATAACGTGATTAGCAGCACTTATGAGCAGCAGAGGAAATCTGATATATCTCTCCAAAGTGAGCGGCGCAGCCCTGCCAGCAGCTTTTAAAGCTGGCTCCCGACCAGAGGGTCCGAGGTGCCAGCTCGCTTTTGTCACGGTGAGCTGCGAACCATCGATGATGGAAGGAGGAGAGCGGGGCTCTCGCCGATGCGCGCTCACGTCTCCGCATCGACCGCTTTCAGGCCTTTGCGCAGTCGCGACAAATGGAAGCGCCTTCCAATCGTAGCTCCTTCGAGTGGCTTCAAAGCTCCGAGCCAGCGAAGACGGAAGGACGCAGCTGAAATACGAGCAACTCCACCTTCAGGTGGCCACCGGAGAGTCCAAAGCCACTGAACCCACCACCCTCGCTTAATAGAACGCTTCCTGACCTTCAGAGGAGCCAAGGTCAAGACTGTTCTGTCTCCCCCTCTGTCTTTGCCGGGGGGGGGGGGGGGGGNNGGGGGGGGGGGGGGGGGGGGGGGGGGGGGGGGGTTGGGTGTCTGTGAGGAAAGAGATGCAGAAAACCCTAATGGCTGATGATCATTTATCGATCCCCCGCCTCTTTAGCGGCCACTCACCCCTTTCTTTCCCCCCTTCCACAGCACCTCCCAGCATACCGCAAGGTCTCATCGATCGGCTTCTTTCAAGGGCGGGTGGTTGGAGGCCCGGGCTGAAGCAAGGCCCCGAGGGCACACCTCCATCCAGTTCCAATATGCTGATGCATTTCTCAACAGGAGGCTCACCTGAAACCTGCTTCCATCGACTCCACGATGAGCAAAAACCAAGAAAAAGTAGTCCTGCTACTGAAAACAGCCGTCCCCACACAGAGGTGCGGGTGCGTCTGTGTGGAGGAGTGATTTTAATAAAACCCTTTGTGTTTGCACCATAAAGGCCTGCATCCTCCACGGCTGTCATTAATTATAACGCCGTGCTGTAAATCATCTGAGCCTGGAGAAGACAGCCCTGTCTCAGGTGTCACACACTGACACCTGAGCTTGGATCTGTTATTTTGGTTATTTCTGAGCCCCCCCCAACACAACAGCAGCGCTCTGTATTACAGCAACATGTTTTTTTCTCCTTATCTTTGTGATGAGCTCAGCTGCCAGGAGGAATAGATCCACAGATTGAATGATGCTCCTCCTCTCTCTTGTCCCTTCTATATCTTTGACCTCTATAAGCGCCACTGGTCTGTAAAATCCACTGTAATAAAGTGTTTGTCCTTGATTTTAATTGTTTTCTTAAGAATCAAGCCTGATTCTGTTTCATTATATAATTTGCTGTGATGGAAGGAAGAAAGCCGGCATCCAGTGGCTGTGGGTGATATTTATATTCCAAAGAGAAGACGCGGTGTGGATTTATCGTGGGAGCTGAGCTCTGGTGAAATTGCGACCACGTCGAAAGCACGATGCTCTGAACAATCTTGGAAAAACCCTGCAAATAGACAAACAAACGGAACATTATGGGGTCTCTGAAGACCTGTTAGCCAAACACGACCATCAGACAGCCGCAAAAGCAGAGGTGTCCGGGAAAGGACATGGTGCGTCCTTCACTCCTGCGTTGCGTGTTCGCTCAGACGCCCCTGCACCTCCTCTGTCTCCTGATATATGTCCCCTGTAATTGAAATTGCAGTTCTTTGTAAGGAAAACATCAGGGATGCACATCTGGAGCTCTGATTATATTACGTTGTCTTCCTGGCAGAGGGAGATTTATGCCTTTTTCATTATTAAAGTGAAAGCATTTAATCAATAATTAGAGGGTGGAGAATTTATTGCAGGCACAGTCGGCGGAAAATCTTTCGGGCCAACGTTATTAACTGTGACAAGGCCCGTGGCTGCGGAGGACTTGGATCCGGGCCTGCTGCGTGAAGACAGGCGGTGGCAAAGCAATTACTCCTCCTGTCTGAGTGGATGGAGGTCTGCAGCCTCTGCCAGCTGCGGAGGGAAAACTCAGACGGGATTCCAGCTCCGGGAGGAAGCCGAGGGACTCGAACACACACCTCCGCTCGCACGTGTGGCTGCTTGCTCCTTCGCTGAGGAGCACAAACCCTGCCAAGTGGGCGCCGTGCGCTCCTTCCTGAGACGATCACAGACAAAGTCCCTCGGAAGCAGAAACACAGGCTCTCTCATCACTCCTGGCTCTCTCGCTCCTCCAACTCCAGCCTGGTTTTTTTTTTAAATTCTCAAAACAAGTCATGAGGGCCGCCGTGCTCGTGCCCGCACGCGCCGCCCCGAGCTGAGAGACGGACGACGGAAGGAAAACAGGCCTGATAGAGGAGGAAAGGGAAGGAAGCCAGTCCTGTAAGAAGCTTAAGAGCCTCCTGGAAACCCCTGTTTGGCTCCAGACTGAGCGCCGGCGCAGAATTGACTTTCTCCTTTATCTCCTCCTGTCTTTGTGATTCAGGCGAAAGTCTGACCGCCGCCGCTCTGCTTGGTTGGCTGCGGCGCGTACACAGGAAGTGCAGACGGGCTTAAGCCCCTCTCAGACACCAAACACTCCATCTTTAATTTTACAGTTTGCCAACAACAGCGCCGAGCGACAACGGGGATTTATTTATTTTTGCTCTGTGGTGTTTGCACTCGCTTCGTAGGGAAGTTTGTTACATTTTCTTGCCACGCACAAGAAAAGCTCAACAAAATTAAGTAAATGATGCAATGAGGAAAAATAGGTTTCAATATTCATGCTCATCCTTCAGTTTGAACCTTCTGGATTGGCATTTTGATTTAAGGGCCGAGGCTGAAAGCAGACTATGCTATTTTGTTCCCCATCAGTGTCAGAGGACGCGCTCAGTTCCTCTACATTCGTGTTTAATCAAGCACAGACAGAACAAAAGACACCAGAGCTCAAGTTCAAAGCTTAGTTTCTTCTAGATCCTCCCTGATAAACCCGGCTCTGATGGCTCTGGTGTCAGACTCTGTTTATAGAGGGTTTTTTTCCCCCCTGGATAAATGTCAACTTGTGACCTTTTTTAAAGTAATTTACTCACAACAGATGTCAGAAGCATCGGCGGCTGCCTTTCTGTGGTCGCAGCGGTGAGGTCTGCAATCTTTCACATTTTACACCTGAACACACACGCGCACACACACACACACACACACACACACACACACACACACACACACACACACACACACACACACACACACACACACACACACACACACACACACGCTATTCTTATCTAATAATCTAATGTTCTAAAGTTGAAGAGCCATGATCAGGTCAGGGTTCCAGCGTGAGCGCCGTTAGCATCAGCTCACAGCAGCCTCTCGTGAGCTGATGTGATGCTCACGCTTCTGCTGCGGTAGATGAAACTATGTCACACCAAGTGAGTCCCAGTGCTTGTTGCATGAAACTTTACTGCTGAAGCAGCCACAGGGCAGCGAAGAGTAAAATTACTGGCAGTAATAAACAACATTTCGATTTGTATTTACATGTCCGGAGGAAGCTTCCGTGGATGGGCTGGCTCTCAGTGCTCCAACAGAATTCAGTCAATTGAGTTTCCGCTCGACCTGAGCGCTCGCTCGAGAATCACAACACGCACGTGAAGAGTGGCAATCACACACTCACGCGTGAATTGAAGCGGCTGTGGATCTGACGAGTATAAGCAGCTGCCTGAGTTTTCTCCTGCTGATAAAAACTCTTATTCACTGCGTTTCTCATTGTGTTCATATTCAACCTGACTTTCATCAATGGTGCACGTAAAAAAAACCCCTCTAAAGCAGCCGAAATGATGACGAAAATACCTGATACCAGCCAGCCATTCTGCAGCCAGCGTAGTCACTCTTCAGTGTGATGACTGCCAGGTTTATAAGACAAAAGTGTAAATCACCCTGACGGTGAAACACGCCGCACGTAAAAGCTTTTTTTCATGACCTTCTCGTTGACAGATGCTCATTTAGTCACCTTGCCGATATGAAGGGCTGCAAAACTACAATTTATGATCACCTGGCTCCAACTTTGCCCCCCACTGAACAGAAACGCATAGGGTCAAAGGTCAACAGGTTGTCAGATGTCCTGCTGATTCAACTGGCATCAATATGAAAATAGTCCCTTAACACCTCTTTCTCTTTCAACTGATTAAAAGTGACACCAGCTACCTGCTTTTTGAAATTGAATCGCAGCTGTTCTTGGAGGGTTTTTCACAGGGGTGTCGTGTTGTTGTAGCAACTGAAATGACAAGCTGGAAATGAGTTTAAGAGCAGAGGAAAATTATACCTGCTTTAGAGACGAGTGTGGGAATGAAAGAGCAATGTTGAGTGGGGGTTATTTGTGTCATCAAGGCCCTGCTGAACTAACAAAAAAATGCAGTGTGATTACGTGATTTAATGAAGCCATGTTTAATTAAGCATGAATCTGAAGTGTTGTTATAGATGTGTGTCATTCTAAATTCTAATAGTAAAAAATGAATGAAGTGTGTGTCTGTGTGTGCAGAGCCCAGTCAGTTTTTAAAGAGCCAGTAAAAAGAAAAGTAGCTTGACTGTTTTTTCTCCTTCGATGTAGGGATGTAATGTAATTACTCCGTGAGGATCCTCTTTGGATGTGAAACATGATCAGAAATGTGTTGCAGAGAGGTTTTTACCAGTGTTGCAGAGAGGTTTTTACTTCCAGACGTCAGTAGAGGGCGCTGTTAGCATTGCACTCTGCTTGCCCCACCCTCCCCAAGCCTGGCCCGCTGTCAGTTGTCCACGAAGATTTAAACAAAGAGGGTTAATATCAATCAGTGTGTGCGTGTTTGTGTGTGTGTGTGTGTGTGTGTGTGTGTGTGTGTGTGTGTGTGTGTGTGTGTATAACACACTCATAAGTCACTTGAGTGATGAAGCAGCAGTGAGTCAGCCTTTTCTTCTGTACTGGGAAAATGGTTTTGTGTGTTTATGTGTGTAGTTGTGTGTGTGTGTGTGTGTGTGTGTGTGTGTGTGTGTGTGTGTGTGTGTGTGTGTGTGAGAAGAGCGATGTGTGAGACAAGGGTAGCCTGTGATAACAGTGTAAGCACAAAGAACAGAGAACTTCAGCCCAATATCTATGTACTCACTCATCTCATCTATAATTTTTTTTTTAAAAACAGATCTTTAAATCTGGAATTAAAAGAAAACTTTTTTATTTCATTCATGGCCAAGTCTATTTTAGAAATAGCAGGGAAAAAATGCTTGTAGGTGTAAGTTCTGTTCTGTAATCAAGAGTTTCATCATACCAGCACATTTAAAAGAGAATGAAACGTGTTTCCCACTGACAGCCTCGAACAGTGAGGGTGTGTGTTCTGTGATGGACTGGTGACCTGTCCATGGTGTATTCCTGCCTCTCTCCCAGTGACTTCTGGGACAGACTCTGGTACCCGGATTAGTGGGATGTTTGTTCTGCTTCGTTACCAACAACCTGATAACATCTCATTACGTTATTAATGACTTTCACCATTTAATATAAGGATAAAGGCACAATCTCACAAGAACCAAGAGAAGAAAATGTAGAATAAAGTAGCAGAATTTGTACAAAAGGAGAGGTTTATACACTGTGGTGTATCATCACAGCTCAGATCAGAAAAAGGCACATTAGCCCCAACCAGTGAAGGGCGCCATGGCTAACTGGTGGTTTGTGTGGGAAGTTCGATCTGATAGGCAACCTGGTTATCTCTCTGTACATTCTATTACAGTCGCACACAAATTATATCAAGAATAGCAGCCAGAATGCACTGGTTCCCACCTCCTCCTCCTCCTCCTCCTCCTCCTCCTCCTCATGTCCAGTCTCACTTCCTGTTGTCTTTTCATCAGTGCATTGGAGTGGAGGTGATTTCCATTTACACAAGTTTTGGTACACACCCAATAACACAGCAGTATACAAATACGTGCACAGTGTCACACACCAGGTTTTACCCAGCATGCTTTCTGCACTTGTTCTCTCCAGGGTACGCACGATAGCGACCACTGTAGCTGGTAATTTAGCTCGCTGAAGGAGGTATATGAAAAATACATTTGATATCCCGCAAAGGGGGTTTCAAATGCAGAGGAAGGATGGATCAGGAAGGAATGAGAAAATGGACTTAGAACGTGCGCCTGTCTCACGCGTAAAGCTGTAGCCCGTGTCAGGAGACGTGGGCTCCATTTGAAGAGGCATGAGCTTTAGTGTGCCGCTGGAGTCAGAGATTCATGTGCACATTTGTGCCAAAAAGAAGCCGCACACCAACCATCCGTCCATCCATCTGTCTGTCCGTCCACAAGTGGGACAAACAGAACATTAAAAGAACACAGGCAGTGCAAAACATGCTTCATAATCTTGTTGGAACAGAGAGGAGGGAAAAAAAACGAAACCCTAAAATCTTGCCAGCGTCCGATTACTGTCCACTGTACTGACAGAATGTATATCCAGTGATTTTGTTATTATTAATTCAAAACCATTTCATTAGTCAAAATCAATACACAATTACCCCCACAGGCAGCGCGGGGGGCAGATCTTATTAATAAACTGCTCATTTTTTCTAGAATGGCTCCGTTTGACCTGCGGCTGTGAGGCGTGGAATAGAGGTCAGCGGAGGCTGTTAAACGCCGTCTGAGGGGGTGTGGAGGGGGGTTAGTAGTGCAAGATGCTGCCATCCATCTAGCAAACACTTCCTGACGGTTACAGCGGACTCTTTGGAGAGTTCTTAAATTTCCAAACGGATCGTTGGTTTCCTTTCTTTTAGCGCAGTGGTGAGCTACGTGATATTCCCCTCCGGGTCAAGCTCTTCCAACGGTGGGGGAATGGATGAAGGAGTCCCCTGGGTCTTTAACCACACACTCCTCTCTAGTTTTGGCCACAATTAGTTCCTGTTCTAAAAAAAAGTCACTTATTGGTTTTATTGATCAGGACGGCCCCGCTGGGGGCCCACAGCAACATCGGATACTAAGGGTCCGCTGGGGCTTCGCATCTGTCTGTCAACCCTTAATTGCCGCCGAGGCCGAACCGGCAACGCACGAGCTCTTCGATGGATTGGATGTTGTTAAAGAGAGCAGGTGGGATTAATAACCAAAGGAAGGGGAAGACGATTTCCATGTTGATGCGTTTCTGAAATGAGAATCTGGGGATGGAAATTGGTGCGACGCCCCACGCTGAGTTCAGGCTTGTTGTCTTTTGTGCCGTGTGATTGTTCTACTTTACCTCAATCGTCCTCTTTCCCCTCAGGTATGCACAGTTTTCCACACATCCTCTGTGAAGAACGCGGTCAGGAATCTATCAGTTCTCTGCTGTCTGGCGACCACATCCACGGTCCAAACCTTAGCAACCAATGAGAATGGAGGAGGAGCCATTTTTATTATGGTTTTAATGACTCTCTGGCAAAAGCCACACGCTCCGATCCATTTCTAATTTCACTGGTTTAGTTTGAGACCATAAAATTTTTACAACAGCTGCTTTTATTCTCATCCTACTTTCTATTTCATTTTTCGGGCAGCTTCTCACCTTCTGACTGAATCCTTTTTTATATATATGTCTGCTGACAGCACCTCCAAACAGCTGTGTCGGGCTTTATGTTTATGTCATTCGAGGTAAAATGTCTCCTTTTTAGCCCAGGTTAACCCACTGGGAGTGTGTGTCTGTCTCCTCCAAAGTGCATTCCAGTTCCTCCGAGGGGACTCTGAGGCCTGATGATAATATAACACACCTGGGAGTCTCCTTGGAAGTACCTGGAATAAACCTTGAAAAAAGCAGTTCTTTTAGCATCCTGCTCCAGCAGCAGAGCCACCTCAGCTGGCCCCCAGATGACTGCATTAGCATCTCTTTGCTAACAAGCACCATGGCTGCTGTCCATTTTCACAATGTGATTGCACTGATTCTCTATCAACCCCTGACGTAAGACGTGGCGTGCACATGAATGGTGACAGCAGTCATGGCAAAACAGCAGAAGAGCAGCTTCTAAGATGTCTGATCAGTTCTGCAATCACATCCATGTAGCATGTACCAGCTGCTACAAAACCAGCCCTATAAATGGCAAAGGTAGCTTCATATTCCGAGGCTGTGACCTTTGTGTGTTCCAGGAAACATTTATAGAGAAAACCATTGCTGATGTTGTGTTTTGCCTTGTCAGACAGCGGCCAGGCATTAGTCCTCGACCCTTTATGCTATGACCTTAGCGTCATCAGTACTGTCAGCTGTTCTAGTGTCACCATCTCCTCTGATTCAGATGGTGTTTAGTGTATTATGTTCAGAAAATCTCAGAAAATGAGTCTTAATGTACCTCAGAAAGTTAACAAGTCTCCATCCAGTGGTGAGATGGAACTCCTACTGCGTCTATTCATGCTTGTATACATTACTGCTGCCAGGAGGCGGTCTCATAAAACCACCACATGCTGTTTGATAAATGTGAGGCTTACTGGAGAGACGGTGGATCTTTAACGCTTCCAGTTGTGGAGAAACATGAGGGGTAATTATATCTGTAGCCCTCTCCCTGGCACGAGAATCAATGCTCCTGCAGCGCTCCGTCTCGCTGACCCTCACAAGGCCAGCCTCTCATCTGGAATGATTCACGCTTCCAAAAAACAAGGACACATCAAACTCAACGCCTGCCACCCGTTGCCTTGTTGACATCATTTAGTGTGCAGATGCCTCCGTGGGGGTGGGCACAGGAGGTCAATCTGTCTCCCTCAGGAGATGGTCATTAAAACCACTGGCATTAGCTGTAGTGAGTGAACGTTTACAACCCACCTTGTAATTATTAATACGTGATGCTAATGGTGCAGTGAATGAGAGGAAGGCTAGTGGTACCATTTCAATGGTGATTCTTGACATTAAAACTCTTGAGTACTGACTGACAAGGTGTCTACCTTCAGTACGTGCGCAGTTTGTAATGTATGCAGGCCTAATTCTGACGACTCATAATGATTGTCATGTCTTTGACTGTACCTAAACTAGCCTGCTCCTGCATATGGAGCAGTCCTAGCATGTAAAGGCCTGACCCTGGGGTGGGGGTGGGGGGGTGGGGTTTGGGGGGAAGTCACCTGTCTGAACCAGACCATGCTTCATTATTGAGAAGCCGGCAGTGAGAATGTAAAGACAGAGTCATAAAATTCAGGGTTAAATCAGGTCTGGTAAGGAACCGAGAGTCATAAAATGTTATGGAAATTGTTGGGATGGAGTATGTCAAATATGAGCACATGTTGGGTAATTAGTAAAAGAGCATGAGTTATTGTTAAGTCCACGGTAACAACTAACATGACATTGATTTAGCAGCTGCTCCAGCCAAACAAATTCTATGCAAAATTCAAAGCGCCCGAGGCTCTCATGGTGCTAAGATGGATGGTGGTGCTGGTGGTACTGGTGCCGTGGGCGGAACACCGGAGAAAACAGAGGTAACGATCGTAAAAGCCTCTTTTTTCACATCCAGCTGTGGATGAGTGATGTTAAATATTGTCCTCTGGCTGCGGGGGCCCACACAGACCTCAATTTGAACTTTTATTTTACATGTGGTTTGACTCCATCACGGTCTGTCGTTGTGAAGTAGTATTTCACGTTGACCTTTTCATAATAGCATGTAATCTGATGAGCAGTCCTGTTGTTCGGTAAAGCAGAAGACGAGGAAGTTTATTATCAAATTTCTATGGCTGACCTCATGACAGGGCGTCTCTCTGTCTGCCCTTGATTAGCTGCTACGCTTCATACAGATTTCTGCATGAAGTGAAACTATGTTTAACATAGAGGAGATCTTTAAAAAGCTGTTTATAAAGAAACATTTTCCTATCTCCTCCACTGGTCAGGTCAGGTCAGGTCATTCTGAAGCCTGATTTCCATTTAAATGTAAAACCAGAAAGGGGAAAAACAGAGAAAATGGAATTATTAGAGTGGATAGAGCCAGATGGAAGGTGGTGCTTGTGCTTTAGCCAGCAGTTACCACGGTGATGATCACAAAATCATGCTTGTAAGAACATCTCAAGTGGATGAAAATATTATTTTTTGATGCAAAACTTTAGGATGCAGGAACAACAAGAACCCATATGCAGGTAGAGACGGTGGGGGAGGGGTGCTGGCGGTGATCGTTTTGCAGTTGGAACTCCAACTGCCAGTTTTGTGCCAGATCCAGGACGGATCTGGCACAAAACAGCCACGGTGCGAAAGGGGCGTGGCTTCTGGAAACCAGCACAATCTGATTCATGTTTGAAATCTCTGTACTGAGCAGACGCCTAAGAATCCACAACGTACGAGGGTATTCACAGCAGCTCCAGCTACGACTTATCCACATGTTAGACCACACACACACACACACACACACACACACACACACACACATACACACACACACCGATGTGTGCTCATCCCGGCTGTCACTCCTAATGTTGCATTTATTATCATACCTTCAAGCTCCTCTCTTATCCCAGCTGAAGTGGTGGCTCTCGCTCTCGTTCATGTCTCTTCACACCCAATTAACTTGTGGTGGCTCATTAAGCCCCGCTGACCAAACCACGCTTCCCCCTCGCTGCTGCAGGAGAAGAATAGTGCCGTTGCCACCTGCAGTTTCCTTGGTGATTCTAGAAAGAGATCTTTTTCTCTGCGAAACTACTAACTCTTAGGCTGAACTTGTGTAAATTCTGTCGTCGGTGTCACGCAGCAAGCCGTACGTTACTGTCACATTGCACTAATTAGAATAAAACGGTGTAAACTGAGTAAAACGGAATTGGACTGACTGTTTACCTCCTGGTGATGTCACACTTTGCATGAGAAAGCTTGATAAATCAGTGAAATCATTTTTGTTCCCAGATCTTAGACTGCGCAATAATTTGCGATGCTACCTTTAGCATGACCACGGACGGTTTCTGTGGACCTTACGACGACATAAACAACGCTGAAACGAGCCTTCAAGTCCGCCAGTTTACCACGTTCCAGCTAGAAACTCAGAGTTCCGTGGCAGACTAATCAAAGCGCTCACATTCTGTGTTCTTCTCATTCAGCTTCTCATCTTTCAACCCTGGGTTTCCATCCTTTCTTCTTTGCTTTCAGCTCTCTGCTCCTCCGCTGGCGCATCAAACAGGAGGGAAAATCACAGCACTGTTTACCACAAGAACCTTCCATGCATAAATGTGGCGTTACTGTCGGAAATAATGAATGTCCCTTTCACCGTACAGTACAGCACGTGTCGACTTTCAGCCGCTTGCTCTATTTCAATTTACGGGCCTCCGTGCTGAGCCCATGATCTGGTTACCTGATGGATTCTTTGGCCTCCTGGCGGGACACCTCAGAGCAATCAAAAAAACAAAAAAAAAAAGAATTCTGATTATGTTTATTACTAGTTTTCAGTTTATTTTTCCCATTTAGAAGTGCTTCCAGGAGAGATGAGGAGAGGTAATAAATTGGCTAAAAAAAAGAAAGTTTCCTCATGACTTTATGATTACAGCAGAACATGTAGTGTAAATTATATTTGAGGCCGATCACCTGTGAGATTGCATTTATGAACTGATACAGGCTTCAAATGCAATTATAATTAGCCTGCTGACATATTTAATTTATTTTTCACTATCACAATCTCCCGTTTCTTTTTTCAGAGGTTTCAATTCACAGTTGAGATGTAATTTAGATAAGAATTATGTATTCCATGAAGCCGGCATGCAGAAAAGTCTTATGCATCTTTGCATCACGTTATTGCTCGTAAAGCAGCACCGTTGTGTAATTTTTGGATCGGAAAAGTTCTGTCTTATCTGCAGGAGATGAAAGCTTGCTTTCCCTCAGTGAATAAACATAATTATGCATGTGAACATCATCTCCAAAGATCATTCAGCGGCAGATCCTATCGCTAATGACAGCCAATATCAACAGATAAGAGGCACAAACACACCCCTGCACGGCCGGAAAAACACGCAATGATCAATATTTATTTATATCAGGGTTTCATTTATATCCATCTGTGCTGAGCTGAGACACATCAGTCAGAAGGAGCCTCCGCCGAGGCCTCCACTCCGGCTTCACAAGCGTCCATCTGATTGGAGGGTTTGGCTGCAGCCACAGAAGTGATGGTGATGAAGGACTCCTGGATGGAATGAAAGCAGTCAGGGCGTTTAAGAAGAGTGTGGGTGGATTGATTGCTTGGATTAGTGAAGCTTGGGAAGAGACGGAACACGCTGGTGACTTTGAAACCAACTGCAAAATGGAGATTGATGAAACTTAGCAGCAACTTAAAAACTCTCTGAATCCTTAAGAAATGGAAAAACACAGAAAAGCAACCCTAGATTAAGTCAGAGAAACCCTTTCTTACCTGTAGGTAACAGGTAACAATGATCTGATCGCATGGATCTGATTATTAATCTGTTCTCCACACCATCTGTCCACTCCCCTGCTGCCTCTGATACTTTTATTTCGACTCTAAATTCTTTTGTTTCACAAAGCTGGGTGTTTCACCCTCCAGCCTGCTTCCAGTCAAAACATGATCTGAACTCACAATTTAAGCTTCCATTAACACCAAACTGTGAGGGAACCGGGGGTTGACTGAGACTCCAGGGCATCCATTTCATCCTCCCCACATGAACCGCTGCGGTAAGGAGACGGCTTCTGCTCCATAGTGGGATCTCTGCTCATATGTGCCAACATGCAGACTACCCACCTGTCCATCCCAGCCCTCACAGC